>JACEVL010000201.1:534593-559593 GCA_020284085.1 Aporrectodea caliginosa
CAGAAACCCCGTTTTTGTCACATTGGTACCAGAGCCAGTGGGGTTTTGTCGAGATTTCCTGCCGCCGACGACGCTAGAATCAACCGAGGATTCCGATGGGTGACGAAGACGACACCATCCCCTATGCTGCTTGGGACATGGCCGATCTGCCGTCGAAGATATCTACGCCAGCTGCGATGCGAATGGCCGCGATAGGAACGAAGCCGGACAGAAGCCGTTTCATTGAAGATCTCGCCTTTCCGATGCCAGGTCTGATTCGCACGCCGGCCGAGATGTCAACACCAGCTGCCAGGAGAGAGACGATGGAGAGGCCGCCGGACCGAAGCCGCCTGCTGTCCGAGATCGACTTCGATGACCCAGAGCCGGTGAGATCGAGCTCCCGCGAAGACAGGGAAGCCGAGATGACCGTGAAGCCGGAGAGAACGAGTCTTGGAGGAAAGACGGGCGAATCGACGACGAAAAAGAGGAAATTGAAAGCGAATTTCCGCGAGGAGACTGAAAGACCGCACGCTCCCGGGACTTCGACGCCGAATCTGCTAGAAAATGTCAGCGACCTGCTGCGAAGCCGCCCGACGCCGATGAAACCAGGAAAAGTTCGATGGGACGGGCTCGTTGGAGTCATTCCTGGTGCAGTTCGAGGTCTGCGCAAGGCACAACAAGTGGACGGCCGTGGACCGGGTCGACTACTTGCGATGTTCGCTAGAGAAGGCCGCTACACAGCTTCTCTGGGACTTCGGCGCTCAACCGAGCGTAAGCTACGAGGAACTTGTCGAACGCCTTCGGCAGAGATACGGGACGGAAGGCCAGGCAGAAACCTTCCGCGCCCAGTTGTCTACCGCCGTCAACGCCCGGAAGAAAACCTGAGCGACCTGCTGCATGAGATCTGACGACTGGTGGTCTTGGCCTACCCGGTGCCTTCCAACGAGACGACGCAGATCATCGCGAAGGATGCCTTCCTGGAAGCGATGAGAGACCGGGAGCTCTCGCTCAAAGTACGCGAGCGAGAACCGAAGAACCTGGACGAGGCATACCGGACCGCACTGCGTCTGGAGGCCTATCAACGGACGAACGACGCCGACGATCGCCGCAGACAGCCAAACCGAGTGCGAGGGACGCAAGAAACCGACCTGAGCGCCCAGCTTCAGGCTCAGATGGACCGCTTCTTGAATACTCAGCGAGATGAGCAGCGGAAATGGCAGCAAGAAATGGAGAAAAGAATGGACGAGCAATTCCGCGTGCTTCGCCGAAGCCCTCCGACGACCGACGAACCGAGTCATGAAACAGGACCTACGGAGAATCAGCGACGAGAAATGACCTGCTTCAACTGCGGACGAGCCGGTCACATGGCCCGTAACTGCCGACGAGATCGCCGACACCAGAATCGCCAGAATCGACAGCCCGCGACGACCGAGCCCGATGCTTCGACGCCACCGGCCCGGTGGTCATGAACCATACGACGCGCCCAAGAATGCCGGACCGTGCTACGAACAACGCAGTCTACATCCGCGGTGAGATCAACGGACGATCGCAGCTATGCCTGATCGACACTGGATCGGAAGTCAGCCCAGCCTTCATCTACTGTCGACGGATGTTAGAACTTCGCTCTTGCAATCGCGTTTTGATGGCTAAAGGGTCCGATATAAATGTCCTTGGTGAGGTGCGGGTGCCCATTAGATTACGAACGGGTTTTATATTCATACTTCCTTTCTGGTTTCTGATCAGATTTCTGAGCCTATGTTAGGGATGGACTGGCTGAGAGAACATCGCTGCCGCTTGGGCTTTGGTATGGGATCCTTATTCGTAAGACACAGGCGTATTTCCCTGGTTAGGGGTAATGGATCTATTTGGTGCCGGCGCGTGATCGTCGCCGAGGAGGTGTTGGTTTCCCCTAAGTCCCAGAGGGATGTACCGGTTAAGACCATGTACGGTAATTTAACGACCGTAGCGCCAGCCTGGATGACGGAGGCTAAGGAAATCCAACCCGGGGTCCATCTGGCCCGCGTAGCTGTCGGTGACTACGCAGATGCTCGGGAAGGGTGGTTAATTTGAGCGAAGACCCGTCCGGTTGTCCAAGGATCGCCCCTTAGGAGAGTTACACCCGGTAGAATTGTGTGAGACCAACCGCAAAGACGCGGTCGGCCAAGCTTCGGCTACTGATAAATTGTTTACGGATTTGCCCGTAGAAGTGCCGACTGAGATACGGGAACGATTAGGCGCTTTGCTTGTGAAATATGCCGATGTATTTTCCGCAAGTGATAGGGACATAGGCAGAACGTCGGTAAGCACGCATAGAATTGAGACAGGAGATGCGCGCCCAGTAAGACAGCCGTTAAGACGACAGCCGCTGCCGCATAAGGTTACGGTCGATGCACCGTCGGATAGTATCTTGGCTGAAGAGGTAATTGAAACTGCCGTAAGGATAGCACGCAAGAAAGACAGATCATTAAAATGTTATCGGCGGATGATTGACAGGTTGATCCTGTTTCTGTTGATAATCGTGGGTGGTCTTATAGAGTGTGGGAAAGTTGTCCGACTTTTAAAGGTAATTAAGTCGAGGGCATTTATCTTCCCCCCTCATGGGTATAGATTGGTAGAGTATTTCCCACGACCCCTGGTGGGGAGGGTAAATAGCAGCCATGAAAATGTGTTTGTTGAGGTTGTTTTACTCGTCGCCTCTCGACTCCGAAAGACGCGGAACTCCAAGCCATTTGTCCCGCACATCAACAAGCTGCGACCCAGCTTCGATGAGGATTTCGAGGGAACGGGCGGAACCGCCGCTCTGATTCCTGGTGCGCCCGGCCCGAGAGCCGCGACGCCTCCCATCTCCGAGGTTGACGCCTCGGATCGACGACCGAAGAGGACGGTACGCCTACCGGCCCGCTACCGCTAGAGACTCGTGATCTCTGCGCGTCTCCGAGTGACAGACGACGAACGATGGTGTGCGCCTTCGCCGCGTGCTGCTGTCTGACACCCCTCGTCGGCCCGGACTCTGATACGCTCGTCGGCCCGGACTCTGTTACGGTCCCTGTCCTTCCCCCAGACGCCTTTTGTCTGGGGACGCGTAAGCCCTCCGTCCTAGACGTAGAGAGACCATGGCTTCCCCTTGTTTTATTGTGTAATCGTTATGTCTGTAATTGTCGTGATGCCGAGAAACGGCTTTTTATTGTTTGATTCTGTTGTTTTGATTGTTGGCCAGTTGGCCTCTGTTCTTTTTGTATTTTATTCTGATGATTTTCTTTGGGCCAAGGGCCACTGCGATGATTGAACTTTAGAGACTCTATCGGTCGCGTAGACCGCTCTTGTTAGCTAGATAGGGCTTGGCTTAGCTGTTGGCTGGACTTTCCTTTTTGTAGGCGGACTTTGATTTTAGGGATCGTAGACTTTGTAGGGCCCGTTGGCCACATTGTTGCATTATGATTTTCCCTGCGGGTGCCCGGGAGATATAGGGGGCATATCTCTCGTGTTGGTAGGAGGATGTGGCGTTTTTGCCAGGGCCCACCCTCTGTTTTTAGGCCTCCCTGTTTTTGGACCACCCTCGGGTTGCGGTAGGCATGGCAACTTAGCCTGTGGACTCCCTGCCCAAGGATCCTGCCCAGGGATCCCAGTCAGCCGAGGATCCCAGCCAAGGCCTCCCCCCCGCCAAGGATCCCAGCCAGCAAAGGATCCCAGCCAAGGCCTCCCCCGCCAAGGATCCCAGCCAAGGATCCCAGTCAGCCGAGGATCCCAGCCAAGGCCTCTCCCCACGCCAAGGATCCCAGCCAAAGGATCCCAGCCAGCCGAGGATCCCAGCCAAGGATCCCAGCCAGGGATCCCAGTCAGCCGAGGATCCCAGCCAAAGGATCCCAGTCAGCCAAGGGATCCCAGCCAAGGGATCCCAGCCAAGGATCCCAGCCGGGGATCCCTGCCCAGCTGGGTATATATAGAGGGCGCTTGTGTGTAGAGTGAAGTTGGCGGAGAAGTTGGTTTGGTTTATTTCTAGAGAGTCGGTCTGCCTGTGAATGTATCTCGTGGTGTTGATGTGTGAATAAAGATCGTCTTTGAACTACGGTGTTCTCTTCCTTCGGTGGGTGATACTGATTGCTGCAGCTAGTCGGCTGGCGGATGCTGAAACCCTTCGAATACCACGGAGGTCCTACTTACGCTCCCATCCTGAGCGACACGCGCCTGACACTCGCATCCTGAGAGAGAACAGAAACCCCGTTTTTGTCACAATACATACATACATAGTTACATACATACATACATACATACATACATACATACATGCTTACAACCTTACATACATACATAACATAACACTGAGCAGTGCCCCAAAATATTTTTCTGACTATAATACGAAAGCCGTTATCTGCGACCTCATCTCGTTCCTTGCGCTCTGCCGATTGGCTTGATTCTTTTGTTAATAGGACTAGGACTGCCTTGGCTGTACGCCGGGCATTTGCTGTGGTTGGTCCCTCTACAAGTAATGACCGTCCCCCTCACTAAGGGCTAAACCAAAGACTGGATTTTCCTTTTTGGTCTCTTCTTTTTCCTTGGAGTTTTCGTGCTGAGAGCACCTCTGAATAGCTATTCTTAGAGAGGCGCTATATAAATCTTTAGATACGATACGGAAGATGCATACAATTCCTGTTGCGATATTGATTGCCAAAAGCAAGTAGATATACCACACAAACTTAAACCTAACCGCAATCCAAGGAATAATTATAAGAATTAAAAATCCATCAGAACCACTCAACGACCTAATGACGCTGCTATTCAAGACGGAACTTTGCCCCACAGAATGGTCTTGACAAATCTACTACTCCCTCTCCCAATCCCTCTCCATATAACAATAATAATAATCTTTTCTTTATCGAAGCCCCTAACAAACGCACTGCGCTGTACGTTTACATGTTATGCAATTGAAACAAATATTCTTATTTACTAACAGAACAGACAACGTGCAATACACAATCTCTCTCCTTTCATTGTCACTCCCCTCTCCACTCCCTCAGTAGGCCTACTTTAGTTGACGAGCGGTTGCGCTCGTGTACTTTGTTAATCTGTAGAATTTTCACCCTCCCCGATGCTTTATGACAGTTCAAACACTGCTCTACCTCAATTCAAAACAACGCTGTCGCCAATGTCATGTCTCAAAAATTGGTGGTGTCTGTCACTAAACCCCTTTTGAAAATGGAGTGACAGGACACCATCATATCATTAGAAAACGACGCCTATGTATACATACGATATGAGGCCTCATCCTATCTCGCCTGTTAATTTCTCAATGTCACACAAGGTCCACGTCCTGGAGACATGTGTTGGG
Organism: Aporrectodea caliginosa; assembly: GCA_020284085.1. Classification (NCBI taxonomy): domain Eukaryota; kingdom Metazoa; phylum Annelida; class Clitellata; order Crassiclitellata; family Lumbricidae; genus Aporrectodea; species Aporrectodea caliginosa. The sequence continues at coordinate 539,899 of JACEVL010000201.1, forward strand.
TAAGGGACTGGAAATCGCTGAAAAAGGAATCATAATATATTTAGTGTATGTGCACGAACGAGTCCTTTAAAGAGAGATTGACTTGAAGCAATTTGGACTTGAAGCAATTAGGATGCCACTGGTATATTGTTCCACAATAGGGGACCCTGATACTGTGGAGAATTTACACGTATTAGTTATTGCATAATTACTCATGAGGAAACGATTACTTTTAGTGGTAATGGTTAACTTAACTCGAGTAAAAAGGATAAGAAAGCAGCTGGCAGGAGGTTTGTTAGCATACTGAAACACAATTCCACATGTTTGAACGTATCTAATTTGGTCGAAATATTTAAACATTTTAAAGACGTAAAAGTGTGGTTTATTGTGTGAGTTGTAAGATGATTTAGTAATGATCCGAATAGCATGTATGCAGATGTTTTAATTTAATTAGGAGAAAAGGAGAAGTTGAAGACCAGATGAAATTACAGCAGGATATATAGGCCTAGGGTTGAATAAGGGCAAGGAACAAGTTCTTTATTATTAAGGGAGGAAGTCGGTGGGAGAATCTTCTTACAATACCAATTTTTCTCATAATTTTCTTTCGATATTTCATAATTATGTACATTCCATTTCAAGTGTTGATCAATGCAGACATCAAGAAACTTAGTGGAATCAAGCTGTGGAATTTAACATATCCTCAATTGGTGGCCTATTTTCAGTAGTTTGAATAAGCTTTTTGCTACTTCTGAAACTGATGTAATTGGTTTTGTTAAGATTAAGGTTGAGCTTGTTGGCCTTGAATCAGTCACTTGCAAGTCACTTGTTGGCCAATTTATGATCAGCTGCTCATATGCATTGCGAGATAAGAATGCGTTGGAGTCATGCGCAAATAAGATATAACGAAGAAAAGTAGAGAAGTTTGGAGGTCATTGATGTAGATTAGAAACAGGTGAGGTCCAAGTATTGATCCCTCGGGTTGATCCATATATGATTGGTTTGAGTAGATAAAGAGATATTACATAGAACCTGTCGACATCGGTCAGTTAGACAGCTTTTACACCATTTGAGGGAAGTGCCTCTGATAAGCCTACCACAGTGCTCTAATTTATCAAGGAGAATTTTGTGGTTCACGGTATCAAATGCTTTAGCAAGGTCAAGAAAGATTCCAATTGAAAATTTATTATTATCCATTACCTCAGAAATGTTGTCTTGAATGTCCAATAAGGACATAGACGCTCTGTGGCCTGGTTGGAATCCATGTTGAAGAGGGTAGAGGAGATTATTAGTCAGGTCGGGAATATCTCTAATGAGTTTATTTAGATGGGGCTATATGAATATCTACCTAAATTATAACCAACTGCGAATAAACTGAACTACGACCGATTCAGTCTTGTATCATACCATGGTTTGAGCTCAAGTTCCTAAATTTAATTTTCAACAAAATCTTAGCAGGGCGTCAATTGACTTTGCTGTACGTGGCATATTGTAAGTCAATCAAAAGCCACAATCGGCATTAACACGGCATTAGCCGATGATGCACCCACACCAAGTTGTAATCAGGTTAACATCCAGTCTGCTAAGGTAGAGCGGCAAACTGTGGTGAATAACTAATCTGGCAGAGTAAAGTCTGAAGTTGTGAATGAAATGGCATTGGCGACAGATACAGTGAGAGAATCCAAATACACGGTCCAACAACAGAAAAAGCACGTTCCTCTCCTGGGTATGACCAAAGAGAGACAGTACGATGACCTAGTTTATTCATTCTAAGTCTGGGGGTTACGACCTGAGTTTGAGTTTTGTGGTTGGCAAGGTGCCCTTTTGAAGCAAATCATTGGCGGAAGTCAATGCAAACCTGTAAGCACAATTCATTCATTCGAACATTCAAAGATTTATATAGCGCCTCTTCGAGGAAACTTCTCGGAGGAGCTCCCGACTCCAGCACGTCCCAAAAGTACAGTTTGAGTTTAATAAAGTAAGATTCCCAGGGAACAGCCGCAGTTCCTGAGGAGCCCATTCCAGACCACTGGGACCAACACGGAAAAAGGCTTGATTATTCATAGGTGGAAATTATGCAAATGGGACAAAGTGCACCCCCTTCTCTGCAGAGCGGAGGGGGCGGCGACCTTGAATTTCCGAGGGGCAACAAAGCTCTCGCAGGTAGTCTGGAGCGAAGCCCAGCTGACATCGTCGCACCAAGGTAGACAATCATTATGGTAACGTGTTCATTTTTAACGTGTTATATAATGGCTGCAGCATATGTTGTAGTTCTAAAAATCACACAATAGAGCAGACGTGATAAGAAATGTCGTATTATTAGATAAAATGATAAGGTGATGATAACCTGTCGCATTGTTCCGTTCGTTCCCTGGGAAAGAACAAAAGGCAGTTCAAAATTCGGGTCGTCTCAAACGGCCTCGACATTGGTTACATAAGCCTAGTGGCGCTGCATTCGATAAAGGTGGGGGCCAACGGAACTGGTGGGTGATAATAACAAGATATTTGAGGAAAAAAGATATGGCATTTGAGACATCTTTATGTAGTTGACAGTGTTTATATACATCTTTTGGATGCCAGGGCCGATAGCTCGATCTTACCTTACATTTAAATCCATCCACCTCAATGCACAAGTCCCTTACCTTATCCAACAATAAACCGCCTGATCGCATTTTGCAAAGCGTGTCAATGACTCTGACCTTTGTAACCTTCGCTAAGTGGAACGACCTTTCTTATCTTAAACACCAGACACGTCAGTCGCACGGCAAAGATAGGAAGTGCCATATCTGAGTAGCCTATAATAAAGTTTTATTGACCCATGATAACAGGGTCACTTGCGAAGTATATAAGACCTCAAAATCAGCCAACGATCACAGTCGCTTTCCAGTTGGTCAACAGTCGCCTTCAGGCAGCTACAAGCTTCTACTCTTTCGCTTGCGTGAGTAAATTCATATGATAAAACACTTTGCATAAGGTCTACATGAAATAAAGTAAGCCTATGAGATAAGTACAACAGACATAACGCTCGACATAACGCTGACGAAAACACTGGTCTCTGTGTGGCGATAAGAAATTTCTAAGATTTTGGTTTACATGATTAGTTCTCCATGCCAATTTAGAGAAAATTTACTCACAAAAAAGGCGTTTATAGAACGAAATTTAGACTTTTCTTTTAGGAATACGTCTCCAAAAAGACAGCAGATAAAATTTAAAATTAAATTATAATCATGTGCAGCTTATTCTCGAAGAGTATTTCTGTGGCTCGGTTAAAACGAATTTTCATATGAGTTGTGTGTGATTTTGTAGGAATCGGAAACATGAACGCTCTGCTTCTCGTCTTCCTTGGTCTGGTCGGATTCGCTTCGGCTCAGTAAGGCGACATGATTTCAAATCGTTTATTCAACTGCCTTCTGAACATCACAGCGTAACCTGAGTCTTTCTTGTATCTACAACTTCAATTTAAGGCTTAGTTACTGATAAATGTTAATCCTTCTTAAACCGTCTTCACCTCTTGTGAGGAACTTTAACATGCCACAATATTAAGTGTCTGCATAATGTAAAACTCACATACATATAAATATATACAAATAGGCTATAATATGTACGCAATAGAAGAGGAATAGTCAGACATACAGAAAGTTGTTTCTGATAAAGAGTGTGTGTTCAATGTGCTGTGTACATGTAGGTATGAGTGTACTCCAGGATTCTGTTCGCAGACCAACGGAATGGATCGTGCGGATGTCCTTGGTTGTCTGTACTTCTGCTATCTGGATATGAGTCTAAATCTGCTCATCGAACACGTCGAAGTCGACGATCGCTACGACGAATGGCGCGGAACAGGTACAGCAGTAGCAGTAGCAGCAGCAGCAGCAGCAGCAGCTGACGAAACAGGGTTTGCATTTGATGGACATATGGCGTCCAAGAGACAGAGGCAGTGAGATGAACAAGTTACGGATGAATGTGTTCAGAGGGATTTTAATGCCACATATATGTATGCTATGTATGTAGACCTGTCTGTTCGTATGTAAGTACGTCCGAATGCCGCTGCATCCGCATAATTATATGCATGCAGTTTGGCGGAAAGCAGCTCATTTACAGCCGCTCTGACAAAGCAAAATCGATCTATTACTTTATCCCATTCTGCATCACCAAACATGTTCTATTAACCACATATTGTGAGCAACTTGAAGTACAGCTAAATTGTTCTTGGATATGAACGTGGAATTGATATGAGTAACTGCGGGCTTCTAAGCGGAAAAACTTCTATCTTTTGAGTTGTTTCCGTTAAACAACGACTGCCAAATCCTAAACGAAACTATCGTAAACTCGTAGCTTTAACGAGATTTGAGTTAATTTAACAGATTTTCCTACTCTTGTGTTGAAGGCCGTGCTTTTCTGTTTATAGAGAATATCTTACTTTGTTTACAAATCCTATTGTTATTTCGCAATGTACAGACGTCGATATCGGTCTTGACCGTTTCCTGGAGGTTCATAGAGCAATAATTCCGGCCTGTGACTCGGAACTGACCGGTGCATACAACGCACTGGCTGTCCTGGATGGTGATACCGTAAGCATAACGCATCTGGACGTCGACTTGTGGTATGACGTACTCGTGTCAGTTCAGGGCAGCGGTAAGTGACTAAAATAGAACGACCAACACGTCGTCTTACAGACCTCAATTCTAAGCCTTGAAATTGCCATCTCAGTTTGCCAAAGTCACTAACATAATGGCTCGCATTTTATTAAATTACTGATCGGCTGAAAACTATATGCGGGCATTTTTGACCGATCACGAGCTAAACTCTTCTTGGTGATAAATTAAACCATAATTATTTAATTTGTAATGGATCAGGGATACATCACTTGTATGTTAAGCCTAAGAGCTAATGTTTTTAAACGAATTAATGGCTATCGGTTAAAATTAAATTCGCAATTCAATATCGTTCGGTATATATTCCATTATCGTTACAGAAACATTAGCTATTATTATACTAGTGTTTTTCTTCTTGATATTAATTTACAACTTATCTGCAATACATTTTATTTGGGTCTCCGATGAGTCTCTCTAGAGAGGAGCTCCATAATTCTGCAATTACAATTACGTCAGATAACATTATATTACATGTATGTAACATAAAGCAGGAGAGACTAACTGGTTTTCTTATTTCTTACCTGACAGTATTATATCATGTGACCTAAAACAGCACATGGCTGACATATTTCATTACTTCTCTTGCCAGATTCCATAATATCACGTCATATCAAACGGTGGAAACAATTTGTCTTGTTATATCTTCCAGATCACATAATATAACGTAACACAAAACAGTAGAAAAATTAATTATTTTCTTAGTTCTTACCAGATCTCATTATATCACGGAACGTAAACCAGTACAAATTGTTTCCATAGTTCTTGTCAGATTCCATTAAATCATGTAACGTAAACGGCTGAAACTCACCTGTCTGTCGTCTTTGTTCTTTGATCCCATTATATTAATTTAAGTAAAGTTATAACGGTATAAAAATCTTTTTTTTGCTTTGTTTGCTAATTTCTTATAGAACCGATTACTGCAGCTGGCTTCCGGACTTGGTGGCTTGATGTGAGTGAAGTTTTAGTAACTTATATCTGAGGTTTTAGTATTTCTTTGGACATGCCTTCCACCTATTGTATAGGTGGAAGGCATTTCTCTCTATCCGTTCATTCACGTTTCCATCAGACTAGGTCAATGGATCCCCAAATCACTTCGAATTGTCTTACTTTCACAACCCCTTTGAACCACCCACTCACCTCTGCAGTCCGTTCGTCACCCATTTATCCATTTATCAATTCATCCATCCATCCATCCATCCATCCATCCATCCATCCATCCATCACTCCGTCCATCATTAACACGCCGGTATAACACGCCGGTATATAGTCCGTCCATCTGCATGTCCACCCACCCACCTATGGAATTTGTGCAACATTAAGAAATAAGAAAACCAGTTAGTCTCTCCTGCTTTACGTTACATACATGTAATATAATGTTATCTGACGTAATTGTAATTGCAGAATTATGGAGCTCCTCTCTAGAGAGACTCATCGGAGACCCAAATAAAATGTATTGCAGATAAGTTGTAAATTAATATCAAGAAGAAAAACACTAGTATAATAATAGCTAATGTTTCTGTAACGATAATGGAATATATACCAAACGATATTGAATTGCGACTTTAATTTTAACCGATAGCCATTAATTCGTTTAAAAACATTAGCTCTTAGGCTTAACATACAAGTGATTGTATCCCTGATCCATTACAAATTAAATAATTATGGTTTAATTTATCACCAAGAAGAGTTTAGCTCGTGATCGGTCAAAAATGCCCGCATATAGTTTTCAGCCGATCAGTAATTTAATAAAATGCGAGCCATTATGTTAGTGACTTTGGCAAACTGAGATGGCAATTTCAAGGCTTAGAAATGAGGTCTGTAAGACCACGTGTTGGTCGTTCTATTTTAGTCACTTACCGCTGCCCTGGACTGACACGAGTACGTCATACCACAAGTCGACGTCCAGATGCGTTATGCTTACGGTATCGCCGTCCAGGACAGCCAGTGCGTTGTATGCACCGGTCAGTTCCGAGTCACAGGCCGGAATTATTGCTCTATGAACCTCCAGGAAACGGTCAAGACCGATATCGACGTCTGCACATGCGAAATAACAATAGGATTTGTAAACAAATTAAGATTTTCCTATAAACCGAAAACCGCGGCCTAATAGCGCCTTGAGTTACCATGTATTTCAACACAAGAGTGGGAAAATCTGTTAAATTAACTCAAATCTCGTTAAAGCTACGAGTTTACGATAGTTTCGTTTAGGATTTGGCAGTCGTTGTTTAACGGAAACAACTCAAAAGATAGAAGTTGTTACGCTTAGAAGCCCGCAGTTACTCATATCAATTCCACGTTCATGTCCAGGAACAATTTAACTGTACTTCAAGTTGCACACAATATGTGGTTAATAGAACATATTTGGTGATGCAGAATGGGATAAAGTAATAGATCTATTTTGCTTTGTCAGAGCGGCTGTAAATGAGCTGATTTCCGCAAAACTGCATGCATATATAATATATACGGATGCACCGGCATACGGACGTACTTACATACGAACAGACAGGTCTACATATATGTGGCATTAAAATCCCTCTGAACACATTCATCCGTAACTTGTTCATCTCACTGCCTCTGTCTCTTGGACGCCATATGTCCATCAAATGCAAACCCTGTTTCGTCAGCTGCTACTGCTGCTGCTGCTGCTGCTGCTGCTGCTGCTGCTGCTGCTACTGCTACTGCTGTACCTGTTCCGCGCCATTCGTCGTAGCGATCGTCGACTTCGACGTGTTCGATGAGCAGATTTAGACTCATATCCAAATAGCAGAAGTACAGACAACCAAGGACATCCGCACGATCCAGTCCGTTGGTCTGCGAACAGAATCCTGGAGTACACTCATACCTACATGTACACAGCACATTGAACACACACTCCTTATCAGAAACAACTTTCTGTATGTTATAGGCCCTATATATATAATATATATATATAATCAGAGCCTAATTGTATATGTATGCATATGTATGTAAGTTTCACTTCATTCCGACACTTAATATTATGCAATGATAAAGTAATTCACAAAAGGTGAAGACGGTTTAAGAAGGATTAGCATAAAGGTGTAACTAAACTTTATGTCGAGGTTGAAAATGCATTAAAAACTCAGGTTAGGCTGTGATATTCACAAAGCAGTCTCTGTGTGCCTGTCTCTAGTATTACACAAATTAGACATAGTCTTTAAAATTCAATGACTTGAAATCATTTCGCCTTACTGAGCCGAAGCGAATCCGACCAGACCAAGGAAGACGAGAAACAGAGCGTTCATGTTTCCGATTCCTACAAAATCACACAAAACTCATTGGAAATTGGTTTTAACCGAACCACGGAAATACTCGGCAAGCAAATGCTGCACATCATTATATTTTAACTTAAACTTCAATCTGCTGCTTATTAGGACTCATGTTCCTGAAAGAAAGTTCTGAATTCCGCTCTAAGAACAACTTTTTGGTGATTTCATATTCTCTGAATAATTGTCTTTGTCATCGGAACATTAATCTCCGAGATTGCTTATCGCCACACAAAAGCTTCTTTAAAGAGACCAGTGTATTCGTCAGCGCTATTGGGAATAGCTAGTCGTTCTTGTCTCATAGGTTTACTTTATTTCATGCTACAGCAACTTTTGTTTTTTACTAAAGAAATACCCACTATTCTAGTGTCTGTCTGTCTCTGTGTCTGTCTGCCTATCTGTCGGACTCTCTGTGTGCCTGTCTCTAGAATTACACAAATACAAATTAGACATAGTCTTTAAAATTCAATTGCACTGTCATATCAGTTTTATGAACATCAAGAAATGATCCACCAGCTAATGTGATTAAGTATTNTTGGTTCTTGACTGCGTCGTCGGAATTAAGAAGAGATCCGAGAGTTATTTCCGACAGTGGACGGAAGCTCTGCGACACCAACAGATACAACCGTCACCCGCACTTCTCACGTCACCCTCACCCTCAGGTTGGTTTACAACTTTACAGGATCTCACTGACCGATTAATTATTCATAATTTATTATAATTTATTCACTTATGTATTTACATTGTTAGTTCTATCGTTTTTCAACTTTTAGCTAATCAGTCAATCAATCAATCAATCAATCAGTCGTCAGTCGGGTCAGTCCGTCAGTCAGTCAGTCAGTCAGTCAGTCAGTCAGTCAGTCAGTCAGTCCGTCAGTCGGGTCAGGGGTCAGTCAGTCAGTCAGTCAGTCGGTGGGTTTTGTCAGTCAGTCAGCCCGTCTCGATAGTCAGTAAATCAGTAAAGTCCGTCAGTCAGTCAGTCGGGTCAGTCAGTCGTAAAATTAATCAGTCAGTCAGTCCGTCCGTCCGTCAGTCAGTCAGCGCCCAGTCAGCCCAGTCTCAGTCAGTCAGCCTCAATCAGTCAGTCAGTCATCAATCAGTCAGTCAGTCCGTCAGTCGTCAGTCATTCAGTCCGTCGGTCAGTCAGTCAGTCGGTCAGTCAGTCAGTCGCCCAGTCAGTCAGTCAGTCAGTCAGTCAATCCGTCCGTCAGTCGGTCGGGTCAGTCAGTCGTGAGCGAGCGAGCGAGCGAGAGTGAGTGAGTGAGTGAGTGAGGTGGGTAAGTGGGTCGGTCGTCGTTGGGTGGGTTTTAAATTTTTTGTGTTTTATTTGATCAATGTACATTGCTTTGTAACACCATTTTTTTTATTGTTGTTGTAAATTTGTTTCTTCAATAATGTGATGGATTGATTGGATTTGGTTGATCTGATTATTTTTTTATAATTAATTTCATCTGTTTATTCACTTAATTTATTCATTTAATTTTATTGATTTCTGTTGCCATTATCTTATGTTGTTTATTTATTTATTTATTTGTTTATTTGTTTTATCACTATAGGCCTATTATTTTGTTTGTTATTGATTACTTATTTAGTTTAGGCTTCAAAGCGTGCCGCTCATCTCCACTGCATATATACAGGGTGGGCCATTAAAAATGAGAACATCACGTTCAATCTGAATTATTTATTTAATTACTATCTTTTTCTTTTCAAAATGCAAGTAATTTCTTGTTAAATGTTATATTCTATGTGTCCGCCTCGGTTTTCAACAATTTCTCCTAAACGTCTGTGCCACGCGATCGTTATAGTAATGCTCCTGTCTATAAATCGCTGGGACATTTTTCACCACTCCTCAACAATGGCCAACTTCAGTTGTTCTGTTGTAGTAAATTTACGACGAAGGTAGAACTTTTTCCTTTAAGGGCACCCCAAAGAGCACAGTATATCGGGTCTGGGCTATTTGAGAGCCACGTTTCTGATTCGATAAGGTTCTCCTGGTGATGGAAGTTGAGTGTTTTTTGCTGTATGTTAAGGAGCTCCGTCGTGCTGCAACGTCCAATTGTGACGATTACATCTTGGTCAGATATCATGAAGCAAGCCTCTGTCTAGCGATCACAATAGCATTTACTGTTTACTTTGACTCAGAGTCCAACAAACACTACATTGGTTTTTCCCATCCGAGACACACCGACCAAAACCAAAGATCTTAAAGTCTGCGACTGCCGAAACCATGATGCTGCGACTGAAACGTCCACGAGTCTTGTTGGTGGAATTTGCTTTGTTTCTGACATAAGAATAAACACGATCACTTTGAGAACTAACTAATCGTGTGGCAACTGTAAAATGTCTTTTCATCTGTGAACCAAATGCTTCGTTAACTTCTCTCGTTAGGAAACATTTCAAGTAGCTGCTGACTATTTGCAGGCGTTTTGATTTACAGCTTTCGTTTATCATCTGCCCCTTCACACATTTGTACGCTTTAAGTTGTAAATCTTGCTTCACAATACGTCACATTGGCTTGCTTTGGTAGGTAAGTACATCGTAGAATAATTTACGTGTTTAAGATTTACTCAAAACACAATCTGATATTGTATTGAACACGATTAAACACGATTGAACGCGATGTTCTCATTTTTAATGGCCCACCCGGTATATTGACGCAAAGACTCGCATTGTTTTCTTATAGATTTCGTTCTGCTCGGTGGAAGCGACAATCGTCAGCATTGCAGTTTGCTCTACATTGTCAAGAAAGATCGCTCTGGTGCAAACAACGCTCCTCGTTCGCCGGTAACAACAACAAAAACTCACCTGGAATCGAAGGTCAACGCATCGCCTGGAGAGGGCGGCGCCACGGCTTCGGGTGTGCAACAGGCAATTCAGGGCAAACGACCGGACGTCGACAGTCTTCGAAAAAGGTTCGAGACGTCCGGTTCGAGGAAGGAGGAGGAGGAGGACACGGGAGGGATCCAGAGAGTAGATCTACCACAGGGTCCTCCGTCGAGAGCATTGTCCGATAGGTCTGTTGCCTCTGCACTTCCGCCATCCGTTTCCAACATTCGATCACAGCAGAGACCTACTAGGTCCCTGTCGCGGGATGACCTCATGGAAGCCTGTCAGTCGGAATCCGTGGAACGAATCCAACTGGACCAGAACCATACGAAATCTCTGGCCAACGTTCTAGGCATCGGCGACGAAGCCTGCAAATTACCCCCTCCTCCTTCAACCCTCGACTACGATCCAAACTACGACGAGGAGGCCGGATATGAGTCGCTCAAAGTGGTGACCGGACTCCCTGCCCCATCGTTCCCTGTCTTCACGGCAAAGAGCGCCACCCGCGCCGCTGCCGACAACTCCCCCGCTGCCAAGAAAAAATCCTCGAAACCGACTCCGCCAGACCTGCGAACTTCTTCCGATAGCCTGTCAAAGCAAAAGCCGCAGACACTGCGAGGAGTTGGCTTACATCGGAAGAAAAACGAAAAACCACCGGCGCCTGACAGTTACGAAAAGATAAGACGTCCGTCGGTGGAAGAGCACGAGTATGCTCACGTGGCGGATCTAGACCTTCCCAGCAGAATCGCCGAACCGCAGAAGCGTCGGAAGTGGAAGAACGCGTCCGACATTCCGCGAGATGTGGACGTATCTACGTTGACCGTGGACGAAGTGGCTCGCTGTCTGGAGCTGCTGAAGCTGAAGAAGTATGCGCGGAAGTTCAAGGAGCGTGTCGTCGATGGAGCGGTCCTTGTTACCGTCACGGAAGGGATGCTGGTCGAGAGCTTCAAGATGGATCAGATTGACGCCAGGAAGCTCGTCATGTTCGCCAAGGAAAACTGGAGACCGGCGAAATGAGGGGAGGCTAGGGCGTAATTAGGGGGTTGTTTACGGGTTCAACTTCCCCCTCCCAAAAATAGATACATTACTGTTATAAAAAAAACTAAGATGTAGAAAAATACGAACATGTCCAATGGAGACCCCCGGAAAACTAAAAACCCCACGAAATTGTTTTCTGGCTACGTCCCTGGGGGGAGGGTCCGCGGAAGGGCAACCAACCAACGCCGGATTTACTATAGGAACCAACGAGACTATATTTCCGAGCTATGCATTCCAGAGGGCGGTGAAACTTCAACACTGGCCCCAGACTCTGGAACTTTTCCGGCAAACGTTCGCTCTGTAGAGTCTGTTTTTGGCCTTTCGACCTCGAGCAGACAGAGGCGAAAACCTGTACATAACTTTGGGGGACAGATTTTTCTGGGGCCGGGTGTTTGCATTTTTGGGCGACAGATAGGTCCCAGTCAAAACTTTTGGGACAGTCCCCCTCTGTCCCCGTGATTTACGCCACTGCAAGCAGAACCCATATCTTCCCATCTATTTAATAAGTTTCCCTCCTGGTTTAGGAACCGATTCGCATAACTTGAGCATTATTTATTATAGTGGCGCTATGCAGAAGTTATATTGGATTGTCATTATTACCTGTTTCAACTAAGCTTGCTGAGCTATATAATAGGCCTATAGGCCTACTATAGCCAGACCGATTGCATTTCAACTGGACTACTCCAACGAATTAGACTACAGTTTTCTATGGTTTCACTTGAAGCGATTATCAGTTGTAGTTTTTACATTATTTAAACGGCGCTAGAAAAATCAACAGATTAACTTAGATTAGGGCTAATGGATCGCATTACGATGTGAATTTTCTTCCTGTGATTTAAAGCGCTTGAAGCGACTAGTGGCGGGGAAACAATTCGTGTGCAGTGGATGATGGCCTCATAGAAGTCATGAGCAGCTGTAGACTAGACCACAGTGACTGCCTGCTGGTGTCAGACAATTATTCACGTCAGATGGCGTTCTTTTACGTGCACAGGAGTGTTTAGTTTAAGCAGATACGATGGCTAACATAATGCGGAACTGCGTGAAACGAATATCTAGGTCGGACCTCTATCGAACACAAACGTTCAAAGTAGCTTAATTCTTGTTTGTAACCGAGAACAATTGTTGTATTGTTTGTTTAAATAAATTTTGTTGTCAAAAACGATTAAGGTAATCATTAACAATTTAACGGGAGAATTTCTAAAGCACTACTTAATGCTTAGAACTATTCACGAGTGCTGCGTCAAGTCGGAGGTGTTGTCCAGAGATACCATTTGAGGAACAAAATTCGATTGCCAGAAGACTATTATACAGAGGAGACAATGAGGACGGTACCAGGTTTTCTACTGTGAGTTTTGTGTTCATGCTGATAAAAATCGTAATCATTATTACTATTGTTACGCATTTATCAAGCGCCACTATCTATGTAATGTCATGCTAAATAATGATCAAGCATGAATCGATGGAGGCTGGAGCTAAGCAATTATGAGTAAAGAACTTATTGCTCAAGATCTCAACACAGTAGGCTAACGATCTCAGGGACTGCTCGGCCGGGGAAGACTGTCGATTGAATGAACCGGAGTTACATGTACATTAGTAACTGATAATTAGTTAGGTAAACTGTAGCATTAAACCTAACTAATCCTAACGAATACACTAACCCTAACCCATTGGACTTTTATTTTGAGGGAACCCTCAAGAATGATAAATAAAGGATTCATGCAGATACGGTAAAGAACTGTACGTTGTCCAGTTTTTCTATAAAAAGAAATTTGCGCAACAGCGTGGTAATCTGAGGTGTCGGGGTTTATCGTGTGAGGCGCAAACATGGCTTCCCTAATCTAAGCTTAACCTCCCACGAATTTGCCGACCCCGATGGAATTGAAGACTGAGTTGATATCAGGTGGCCTTGTATTCCATCATGGTTGGTTACCTATCCTCGCGCTAACCAAGGTCTTATCTTCCCTTTATTTCCAACGGCGTATCCACTGCGCTGCAGTGTGCTGCCGCCCAATGCAATATTATGGCCCCTACTAAAATATCTGCTGGAGTCCAGAGGCGCTGTGACTGTTGACCCTATAAAGCTAAAAAAATGGTGTGGTTAAGTCCCTGTTTGGCTAAAAGGTTTGGAAACGTGCTCTCCAGCATTTATGAATACTACTACTACTAATATTAATAATCTTCGTTCAATTTAAAACTGACACATGATTATAATTCATTGTATGAACGGATGATCACAAGTTATAACATGAGTCGAATCTAACTGTTTGGCAGCCATGCAAGGCGCCCATCACGTCCTAATCTAATCTTACCAACGCCATCTGTCGAAGGAAAAGCTGAGTCAATTAACCTTTGGGATGGTGTGTAGGCCTAAGTATATTCTTTATTGAACCAGCTGCAATCCGCATTCCGGTGTACATACATATAAAAACAATCAATATAGTCAATATGAATAAAGCATTCTAACCAGTACGTGTTTCCGTTAGGGTCTAAAAAGAAGACGTATTTATGTCCTGACCTAGAATTTGTTTGGACGTAGCTCATGTCTAGGGTAGTCCCTAAATCACGAATTCACGGAAATCACGGAAACCGTGAATTTTGCCGTTTGCCGTGATTTTCCGTGATTTTTCACATTTTCAGCACTTTTGTAAAAACACGTTAAAAATGGTTGCGAAACACGTCAAAAAATGGCGCCGACGATAAAAAAGAGCGCGGAACCACTAAATTAATTTAAGAATTCTTGTTACTACCCCCCCCCTCGAAAATTATTCTTGGAAAATAGTCGTCACTACCCCCTCGAAAATTATTCTTGGAAAATAGTCGTTACTACCCCCTCCCTCGAGAAAATTCTTGGAAAAAAACACGTTGCCGTGAATTTTTCTATTTTTGCAAAAGTAGGCCGTCATTTTTCACTTTTGACCGTGATTTAGGGACTACCCTACTCATGTCTTATGGCTGTCACAAAAAATTTCTGGACGTTTGGCCGTTTTTTATGGACGTAAAACCGGCCATTTGGGCGTTAACGGAAACACTGATTATTTATTATTATTTATTTCTAACTAAGCTTAGAATTTGTTTTATATTATGGTCAGCTAAAGGTAAAACACGGTCATTTGACCTGGGTCGAAGGGAATAGACAAACAGCTTTTTTGGAGGGAGAAACCTATGGAGAACATGGCTTCGTGTCAGAGTGATACCATTAGGGCCTATCCTAACCCTCCTAAACAGTTCGGATTTGGCATCAGTTGGCACTCAAACTGGTCGGCGGGCTCTCCGGTCTGCCTCGCGAAATGACTTGATGATACCTTCGTTTCGAACCACCACCAGTGCTCGTCGGGACTTCTCGTCGTTCTCGATTGCGTCGCCACGGATCTGGAACGCTCTTCCACCTTCTGCGCGTGCTGCACGCAGCCATGCGGTTTTTTCTAGACTCTTAGAGACGCACTTTTTCAGCTGTTTGATGGCCACGTGTTGAGCGCTTCTGAGAGACTCTTAAGTGGCGCTTTATAAATGTCTTGTTACATTACATTATATTACATTACTAAACCCTTAGGACACGGAAAGGGACCAAAAATAAGCTGAACGGTATAAGAGACGTTTTGAACGTGTAAATCCACCCTCATATGTGATGTTTTCCAGGTAGGCTGTTTCCGTGTCTTTTCTTTGGCTTTCGACTAGACTCATCGTGGAATTTGACTTGCACAAAGTAGCGACCAACGATTGAACATAGCAGTTCTTAGACTCGATTAAATTAGAGCGTTTCGTGGAGTTACTTACTTATTTGACAGCGTTTCTTTCGCGCATACATACCAGTGATACATACCCAACCGCCAGATGACGCTTAATTTATGTGAGGATCGTCATCGGCTGAGTGTCGAATCTCGCCGTATGCGTGTACGATCGGAAGTCTGTGTTGTTGTTATTATTGTTATGATGATGATGTAGTGCAAGCGATGCTCACGCAGCGATGGTCATACTTAGGCTTTGGGGGTTGTTCGTCTAAAAGTCCATCGGGCGCTACATAAATTGTGCCCTACGCAGGGTGTCGTCCAGTCCATCTTTCTCTGCTTAGAACTAGGACTTGGGCGGATTGGGGTTCGACCGTATAAAGCAACGAGTTGGATTTGGTTGGGAGTGTCTATTATATCGGGTACAATTAACGGAATTTTGGAGTATTATCTGAAAGCATGGCAACTTCAAATGGAAGCATCGTGACCGGTAGGTGAATTTAATAGGAAAATATGGAAATATGACTTTTCGGATTAATTAGGCCTATTTGGTGTTGGGAACGAAGTGTAACATTTCCGTTTCACGTGTACCCAGATTGCAGTGTGTGTAGCTCGAGAGTATTTATTTAGCGCTATGTTAAATGGGTGAGACCATTAAATTAAAGCGTGGTGCTTCTGCGGCGGAAAATGCCGCCACGCAACCCGCGAAAATTTACTTCTGCGGCGGAATTTTTTTGACATTTTATCTAAAAACAACTCTTAACCCTAACACTGACCCTAACCGACCGTCACAGCGCTTAACCTGACCCTAACCGACACTCACGCGGCCAAACCTGACCCTAAACGACCCTCACGACGCCAATTTATAGGAAGTACTGCATTTTGAACAATGCGCATGCGCCAAAAGGTTAGTTCGTGGCGCATGCGCAAAGCGCTTCCGCCGCAGAATTGTGTCGAAAATGTTACTTCTGCGGCGGAATTTTCCGCCGCAGAAGATTTATCCTTAAATTAAAGTGATTCAGTATTTTATGTACCATGTTTCGCAAGTGAATTGAGCTAGTTTGGCTGGCAAAACTTATAGTATCGTGGGCTGAAGGATGATTATACAGTATCTCTGGGCATGCTGCGCGGACCGCGGATGGTACGAGGTGTACTAATGATGACACTAACCCTAACCTTGACCCTAACCGACCCTCACGACGCCTAACCTGACCCTAACCGACACTCACGATGCCAGTAAACTTAACCACTATATCCATCAGCCCCCGATACTATAAGCTTGCCCTTGTCTGATTAATTAGTCCTATTTGGTGTTGGGAACGAAGTTTAACATTTTTGTTTCACGTATACTGTTAGTCGTTGTACCTAGACTGCAGTGTATGTAGCACGAGAGTATTTATTTAGCGCTGGTTTAGATCGGTGAGGCCATGCAACGTAAATGAAAATAATTCTGTGTTTAAGTACCATGTTTCGCAAATGAATCGAGATAGTTTGTATAATCTAATGTTTAAATGGCCAGTCTAGATCATTTTATTGCACAACTTTCAGAATATTCAGGTGGGCTTTTCGATGTTGCACGCTCGGGGTTTGTAAAAAGAAATGAGTGCGTTTGTATCGTGCTATGGGTTTTTAAAAATATACGTCCATATATGTATCTGATTATTTATTAGGCTTTAATTTAGCATGCTTGACAACGGTGTTTTCTTCTGATTAGTTGTTTAGTTGAGTTATCACCTTGTAACATAGAGAATAAGTTTGAAGACTAACAGCTCTATAGAAGTCATTTGATTAGATTAATCAGTGCCCTCCACACACCTTCTAGAATGCCCTGATAATTTACTTGTGCCTATGCGTTTGCCCTCACAGCTTCTCTGTCCCCATGGTTTGCCGTACCAATTTCTCTGTCCCCATGGTTTGCCTTACCAATTTCTCTGTCCCCATGGTTTGCCTTACCAATTTCTCTGTCCCCATGGTTTGCCTTACCAATTTCTCTGTCCCCATGGTTTGCCTTACCAATTTCTCTGTCCCCATGGTTTGCCTTACCAATTTCTCTGTCCCCATGGTTTGCCTTACCAATTTCTCTGTCCCCATGGTTTGCCTTACCAATTTCTCTGTCCCCATGGTTTGCCTTACCAATTTCTCTGTCCCCATGGTTTGCCTTACCAATTTCTCTGTCTCTGTGGATTTTCGTATCTCTCCATATATAAGAATTTCCCTGTGTCCGTGAAATTCTCTGTTGATATCTCTACAAGTGTGGATTGCACTTTTCGATTTTTGTGGCTGACTTCCAACTCTGACTTCACTGTCAGTATTGCCCAGGAGTGGCAACAGCAGCATTACAGAAAGAAATCGGAAGTCTTGATCAAATCAAATCTGAAGACTTCTATTATGCTTTTTATAGAACACACAAGGCCTCTGTCAACAGTCATTTAAAAACTATTTAAAAATTATTTTGATAATTGATATGCACTGCTAGAACAGATAAGTTACTGTGTGGAGAGCAGGAAGCAACAGTTAAAGCCAGACTAGACAGATATAGCACTGATAATGATGAATGGATGGATACAGCATGCTGAAGGAGGAAGCACAACATTGTGAGGCGTGGTGCAACAAGACATGTAAAGGGGAGGGGGGGCAGTGGCAGCAATACCATGGGTCGCGATAGGTCGTTTGACCTGCCTACTTTACTCTTCACCTGCCTTATGACCTGCCTACGTACTACCTTACTACTGCTGTGTAAAATTCTTTGGAATTATTAATATCCTGTTTACATTTAAAACATCAACATCTGTCCCATAAGATCAGTAGTGCAATTATTAGATCTAAAACGACTTTTTTACGGTTTATCTAGTATGTCAATTATATCGTAGACCATGTCGTAAACTCTAAAATTGAAATGCTTAAGTATTCTTTGCCACCGTGGCTTGGTGTGCCAAACTCAAACATTAATTTCTTCGACCTGCTAAATAACTCCCATGACCCTGTTGCGACCTTAAGTAAGTAAGTAAGTATATCCTTTATTGAAAAACCCACTGCTAACCGCATTTTGGTGTATAGCTGGCGCTTCCGCTGCAGGGGTGGGGGGGACATAGAACCACAAGAAAAAGGCTGTCGACAGGCCAGTGCAAAAATTTACTCCATAACTGGCAATCCTCATGTGTTTTAGATACGTTTCATGCAGCAGCTAATTGTCGCAAACATTTTTCCAATTATCATAAGGATTATTTTAAGCCAGATTTCTTTTCTTCTTTACAGAATCTGATACTCGAGAGAAGCTGCTTAAGGCTGTGAAGAAAGAGGTAGGACGATGACAAGCTCTTGATTGACTGTGCTAAGCACGGCTTATGTCTCATTAATGTGATTTAATTTGTTTTTATGCGAAATGGACTTAAGTTGTTTATGTGATATATCATATAGTATCTATAGATTTATACAGCACCTCTCTCAGAATAACTATTCAGAGGCGCTTTCAGCACGAAAACCCCGGGGAAAAAGAAATGTCTTTAAAGATCGAGAGACCAAAGAGGAAAAACCAGTCATTAGTTTAGCCCTTGGTGAGGGGGATGGTCATTCCAAGCATAGGGACCAACCACAGCAAATGCCCGGCGTTGAGCCAAGGCAGTCCTAGTCCGAGGAACAAAAAAATCGAGCCAATCAGCAGAGCGCAAGGAACGAGATGAGGTCGCAGATAATGGTTTTCGCATATAGTCGGAAAGATATTTTGATATACATATATTTTATATATATGTTATATGTTGTATGTTTCTTTTTATCTTTGAATCTATTATTATCCTTTTTCTTCTGTCCTGCCTATGCTGGTTATTGTATCTAATATGGGTCATTTTTTATCTCGTAGTTAAGTTTAGCTCATACTTGAACTAGTTCTCTCTGTTTCTTTGCTAATGAACCAGCCATCATCTTGACACAATTTCCATGTAGTAACTAGGCCTCTGCTCAGCGGGATTTGTTCTTTTCGGTGCGTCTGTTGCTCCCATTTAATAACTTTGTCTTATTATGATGATGTAACAGTCCTTGATAATTGTTCGACATGCATAATCAATGTACATACCTACTGGAAACAATAAATGTTTTATGTCTTGTAATATATGGTGGTGGTGGCAATCTGGTAGAAAAGGATGGACACTTCAGAAAATGGAAATTTGTGCACGTATATCATTTTTCAGTAGTACTTAC
>JACEVL010000201.1:564593-589593 GCA_020284085.1 Aporrectodea caliginosa
AGGAAAGGAAGAAAAATAATCCAGTAAATAGCATACAGTGGCGTAATGAGTGGACGGCACGGGCGGAGGAGAACAGGGCGGCTTCTGACAATGATAGTATAAGAGGGAAAAGCAAAAAAAAAAAAAAGGTCATCAGAAATTTTAGCGGAAGTAATAAAGAAAATGTTCAGAAAATTTGCCAAAATTAAGTGCGCGGCGCGGCATTTTGGGCCGTTGCCCCGGGCGGCATTTAAGCTCCGTACGCCACTGGGTGTATTCTGTCTGTCTGTGTGACTGTATGAGTCTGTTTCTGCCGCTGTTGGCCTATGTCTTTGTATACCTGTCGGTCTGTGTTGATCTCTATGTGGCGTTGCAGTTTCAAATTTCAATAACTTTAGCACAAAGGAGACTTCTGTGGCACTTGTAAGTTTTTTTTGTCTTGGGAAATCCCTTTAACTTGAGATTCATTCCTTATAAGTCTTAAGCGTTAAGACATGTTGTGTGAATCCTCCTATTTATTCATTCATCAAGGGGACTACTCAGAGCCGCTCCCGACTCCTGCACAGTAGGTGATGAAGTCCTATATTCCGTAAACCCCGGCATTGTAGATTCTTGGGAACTGGAGTAAAAGGAATTGGTAAATTAGTAAATTGGCAAAATAGCCAACTTAAGTATATGATGTAGTTTACATAATTATTGTAAAACAAGGGATATAAATAGGTTTAAATGTTTACAGATTGGCAAAATAAGTCAAATAAGTAATTGAACAATTTCGCATATTGGCCACATAGGCGAAATGTGGCAAGTAGGTATGGTAGCAAATTATTACAAGTTGGCAAAACAATAGTAAGCAAAATGAGTAGGCATAGGCCTACATTTTTAAAGTAAATCGAACAGGTGCAATAGATAGGTTCAAAATGTTGCAGTGTTCCTAATTAATCAGTCGAATAGATGCAAAACTTTACAAATTGGCAAAATATTTGAAATGAGTCAGTGGAACTTGTTTAGAACTGCAGGGCAAACTAGCTGAAGACGGTTACTGTGTAGGGACCTTGAGCAAGTCCTTCACTCACAGTTGCTCAGTGCCATTGATTGTTGCTTGGTCATTAGATAGTGGCACTTAATAAATGCTAAAATTTACGTGTGATGATGATGATGATGATGATGATGATGATGATGATGATGATGATGATGATGATGATGATGATGATGATGATGATGATGATGATGATGATGACGACGGCGATGATGATGATGATGACGACGATGATGATGATGACGGCGATGATGATGATGACGATGACGACGGTGATGATGATGATGATGACGATGACGACGGTGATGATGATGATGATGACGACGGTGATGATGATGATGACGGTGATGATGATGACGATAATGACGACGACGACGATGATGATATTCCAGACCTTTCTGTACTCTGTCACACTCGTGCAAATTGGACGACTGCAATTTGACAAGAGAAATGAAATTAAGCGGAGCGTTGAGGAGCGTTTGGTCGGGTGGAATGGCAGTTTGTGGAGCGTAGAAACCGATTTAATCAGACGGATAGGATGGAAACAAATCGAATTTGCCAAACGACTTGAGCAGATGCGGCGGGCGAGTCGTGGATGAAACCAGATCCTGACGAAATTCTCTGATTATATACTGATTATATTTTTAGGTGAAACAAATCATGGAAGAAGCGGTCACACGAAAGTTTGTCCACGAAGAGAGCAGCGTCGTCACTTCGCTCTGCGGTATGGGTTCGGTTTTTCTCTGTCGTCTTGGCAACGACAGGTTTTTTATCGTTCGTTTAAGCTGTAGGTTGTGTCACCGTGACAGCTGATTTCTTCAGCCAAATTGCTTTTTAGATAGTTTCAGCTGAAATGTTATTGAGCGCTGCGTGTAGGTATAGCGGTAGTTTCGGCAAGATTTGTACGTGTAAGACATGGGTGCAAAATTCAAAATAATCCATAAATTTCCAACTTAACTGACCTTGTTTTACGTTGACTTAACTTAGCTGATCTTTTTGTTACATGAATTTACCTTAATTGCCTTATTTTATCCTAGCTTAACGTAATTTACCTTTACTTACCTGATTTTACCTTACCATATACCTGAACTTACCTTTTCTTACCTTGGATTACTTTAATATAACTTACATACCTTAGCTACCTTAACCTGATTTACGATAACTTACCTAAACTCACCGTACCTTGCAGTATACTATCTAAAATTTCTATATCTCGCTTTACCTTACCTACTTTACGCCTACTTAACCTTTCCTCTCCTTGTCATACCTTCTCGTATCTTGCCTAATTACCTTAACAGTACGGTACCATATCCATCAATTTACCTTAACTTGCATTGCTGTTGTTCCGTAATTATACTTTGATGATGATGAACTGGTTGGACTGGGAGCGCCTCTGAGTAGTCTTCTTTAGGGGCGCTGTGTAAATTCATGATGAATGAATGAATAATGATGAGTTCTCTGCCCGAAGGCAGGTCCATTGGCTTTTTATGCCACCCGGGGATGAGATGAGTGAGGTGGTTTCCCGTTGCCTTCCTCACAGACAATTGTGGGTGAACAACTAGTCCGGGATCTCTACACAATGGCTTCAGGTAGATTCGAACCTGCGACCCTCCAGTTACACGGCACAGAACATACCGCTACACCACCGCGTCCCATAGCCCTAATTTACCATGCCTTGCCTTACTATAAAATGCTTCGGACTTTGTCGTCTGATAGTTCCTGACGTCACTTGACCGTATTTGCGTTCGTCGTCGTCTGCTTTACAAATGGCTTCCGCTGTCGTCAAAACGCTCTCCCCGTTTCCATGGAGACCGTTTCGTGCAGCTGTCGTGCTGCGGCTGTTTTCCCATTAAACAGAATCGTCCGTCGCTCGGTGGCGCCAGAGTGCCGTCGTGGCGGGTGCGTTTTTCTCCCGCCTTCCATATCCGCTGTATGGACGCGACTGCCCCAGCGGAATGCCAGACGGTCTCTGTTTCGTCGACGAAAATTGACACTCCAGAAAAATCGAAATTATTTTAGCATTTGAAGTATCGTCTGGCATTTTACGATGCCTGTTGTAGCTGGATATTTATTTAGCGCATTTTATGGGCGTAATATAACCACTTGAGTTATTGCCTTAATCCAATATAATCTAAGGATTTCTATAGCACCAATTGCATTATGTTTTAATCGAAATCGTTGTGCAAGCCAAATTCCGAGTCGAAAGCCAAGAAGGGTGTACGAGAAGATAGATGCCTCGTGCGTTACAATAACGGCGCTATAGAAGTTGTTTGATTAGATTAGCAGTCTCTTCATTCATTCATTTAGATGAGATTGTTTTCTCAATTTGTTCTCCCTCAGTTGTTCTCCCAGGCCCAACTATACGGCGATAGAGAATGTTCTATCAAATTGCTGTAAAAGGTGTATGTTTGCCTGCTATCTCTTTGTTGTGCTATCCTGTTACTGTCCCTTTTATGTTTGGCTGCATTTTTTTCCTTAAATTATTTATTATTATTATTATTATTATCATGGGATTATTATTATTATTAATTATTATTATTAATTATTATTATAATTATTATTATCCCTCAGGCCGCTAAAAATTATTATTAGTAATAATTATTACGGCATTATTAATTATTATTATTCATTATTATTATTATTATTATTATTATTATTATTATTGCGCATTTATTATGTGCCAACAAAGCAGCAATTGATGACTGAGCAATTGTGAGTGAAAGACTTGCTCAAGGTCCCTAGTCCCTACACAGTAACCGTCTCAGGGGAGGAGGCCCGAACACGTGCGGCCTACTCTCCTCCTCATTACAAGGCGGACGCTCTAACCAGTCGGGTGTACCATGTCCCACGTTGTCATTCTTAATCGTTAAGACACGTTGTGTGAATCCGCCTGTGGGATATTTCTCGACCGTTGTTCAAACACACGTCTACTTTGACTAAGCCTCATCCGGGCATTTTCACCTCCTAGATGTCCGCTCCCAATATGTCTCCATTTTTATACTTAGCATCTATGCTCAGACTGGACAACGTGCCGCGGGTTCAGACTTAGGCTAGCTGCTTGGCGTTCATCTCAATTAAGCCAGATGTCCGTTCTGATAGTTTTCCCTCCAGCCGCTAGGCGCGTGGATATGGACTGCGAAATTAGTGCACTATTCGAAGCAACGTCTACTACTTTATTCGCCAAAGTTATGTCTGGTAACAGACAACACTATAGCGCGCCTATACACAGAGCACTCGTAGACATCTATACTGATGGTGGCTTATTTAGAGACTAGACTTGTGTACCCGACTTCGCCTGGGAAAAGTAGGCAAGTTGCCAAGTGGCGCCATCTGCCCAGTGGCCCGGTTTGACGGGCATAAACGGTTTTTAATGTTAAAATGTATCAACTTAAATTTCATATTGCTAGTGTTCAATTCGCGAGACGTAATTTTTCAGGGCTTTCCCTGGATTAGTAATCCGCATGATTTGACTATTTTGTCCCCCTCCCTTCGGATCACGTGCTTTCTGCTGTGTCCCTCAAGAGAAATGTCAGGCAAATTCGCTTGATTTGCATGGTTAGCTCCCCCTCTGAATGTAAATGCACTCGAATTATATGGCTCTAACGAATGTAGCTAACTGGGCCGGCTAGGTGAAGCATCTCACCTGATCAGTTGGTCGAAAATGAGCAGGGGCGATGCCAAGCAGTAGAGAGTGACATGGGGAATTTCCCCGCGGGGAAACCGCGGTAAATCCCGCGGTAATTGACAACAATTGCGGTAATACGTCACGACAACAATTGCAGTAATACCGCGGGTCGCGGTAATACCGCGGCAATGGGGAATGAGCCGGCAATAAACCCGGGTGATGTTAAGAACTTGAGAATTGATAAGGAGAAATTTTATTCCCTGAAGCCTTCTAGTCAGAAATATTCAGGACTTGGTTAATGCAAACTGCCGATAAAATAATAACAGACTATTGCAGTCTGCAATACAAATGGACAGAGGCTACAACTTTTTATTTTTGAAATTTGCAGCCTACGCTCTTGCCACTGTAGTCCTGCGGGATGGGGTGGGGATCTAACTGGGATGGTGAAGCATCTCGGGGATCTGATCAATTGGTTGAAAATGAGCAGGAGCGACGCCAAACGGTCGCTATAGAAAAGCGTATACCATTTACAGTTGTCGTATAGCAGCTCACTAAATGTGCTGGAACCATACACAGTAATACACCAAGTCGTGTCTTGAGGCCTCAGACACTGATTTATCCAGACTTTAACGTATCCAGAACGTACTCAGGCATCAAGTTTCTTGTTTACGAGGACTTCCGGAAGGAGGTAGATGTCAGATGTGGACCAGGGCAGAGGTTTTGTTCAGTCCCTGTCGATATTTGGTACATACGGTTGTTTCATTACAGACTGTGCCTTAAACACTCCCTTCAGCAGTAGGACAACAGAATCTGTGTTAACTGCACCCCTGCCGCTTTCGAGTGGTGCCAGTCCTAAGCCTGGATGAAGGAGGAGGGCGACGCTGATCATCTTTGTTATGACACAGCAGTCACTACCAAATCAACAACAGTGTGTGTTGTATCTATAAATTTATATAGCGCCTCTCGCAGTGCACGACAATCAGAAGTGTAGTGGATCCAGTGAGAGTCCCTTTACTGGACGCGGCAGGATCGTAATGCCGCACCCCGTATCACAGTTTATAGCCCTGCAAGATCTGCATGGTAGCCTTATATCTGGGCCTTAGTGCTCCCTTGCGTAGAGTATGGACGTCTGCGAAAGAGATGAGGATGGTAATGCCAAATGCAGACAAGGGGAGGGGTCAGAGGAGGTCATTTCGTGCGGATGTCCTTTATGGATGACCTCTGATTGGATAAAAGTGTTTGCTTGGAGGTGACAGATTTTACATATTTACAGTACGAGCGTGCCTTACTCAGAGTTGCACTTGTTTAAGTAAGTAAGTATATCCTTTATTGAGAAGCACTAGCAAACACACAGCACTGTACATGGCAAGATTAATACAAACACAAACAAACAAACAAAGCTTATATATGCAACCAATGAATTGAATGAGAAGCTTTATTGTACATCAGGGGAACATAGAGGAAGAAAAGCTAGGGCTAGTCATAGGGGAAAATGAAGGGTTTAAATAGCCAGATCTGGGGAAAACATAGTTTAGATCAACTGTTGCCATGCAAGAGGCACTGTTGGCAGCCGCCTGAAAGACTCTTAGCATTAAGTGCACAGGAATTGCACACAGCCTTAATTACCCTGCCGTCCTACACATTACATTTTGCTCTTGCTACCCTGCCTGTGTACCCCTTGCCATGCCCCATAAAGCAAGTCTCCCAAACTCTGTTTTTCCTGAACTCCGCCACTGATTGTTCTCTGTCAGTGCCAGTCCCAAGCGTGGATAAAGGAGGAGGGCGACGCTAATGATCTTAGTTATCACACAGTGTCGTCAAACTGAAACTGCTACTGTTTTTCCTTGTCTGGTGTATTCTGTCTGTGTATGGGGGTGTGTGAGTCTGTTTCTGCCGCTGTTGGCCTATGTCTGTCTGCTTGCTTGCCTGTCTGTCTGCGTTCGTCTGTATGTGTCTCTGTGTTTGACCGTCTACGTGTCCATGATTGATACGATAGCGGTTCGTTGCAAAGCCATGTCATTGGTGATGGATCATGTCTAATTCAGCTGATGGATGATTGCTGTTATCCTATATCCTATACTTATCCAAGTGCTCCTATAATTATAATGTTAATATTATCCATGGGTCCTTGACTTATCCCATGAATGCCTAACCCTAAATATCCTTTAACCTCAGAACCACGATATGTCCGAATATTATTGAAAGATACCTACTTCTTCTCGGCGGTGTGTCTTCGTGTGTTGCGAGCGCTACCACCTGTCACCGCTTCACGTTATCGACGCAACTTACTCCTGAGACTCAGAACATGGTGTTTTATGTCAGTTGTGGACGAGAATCCGTTGGTTAGGATCTGCGTGTGTGTGTGTAGGTGTGTGTGTGTGTGTGTGTGTGTGTGTGTGTGTGTGTGTGTGTGTGTGTGTGTGTGTGTGTGTGTGTGTGTGTAGGTGGGTGTGTGTGTAGGTTTAGGTGTGTGTGTGTGTAGGTGTGTGTGTGTGTGTGTGTGTGTGTGTGTGTGTAGGTGTGTGTGTGTGGTGTGTGTGTGTAGGTGTGTGTGTAGTGTGTAGTGTGTGTGTGTGTGTAGGTGTGTGTGTAGTGTGTGTGTGTAGGTGTGTGTGTGTGTGTGTAGGTGTGTGTAGGTGTGTGTGTGTGTGCATGTGTTTGTGTGTGTAGGGTGTGTGGGCCCTTTACCAGTGACTCTTCTAGTTTATTATGCATTGCTTGGCGTGTTGATGACATTCCTGATCATATCGACATTTAACATCATTATAGGCTAGCGCAGAGAGCAATCTCTGATTGGTTTTCTGTTACTGTGGCACTATATTAAATTTCCAATTACAATATAGTACTTTAATGATGAGCAATTTCCTTGCCTCACCTTTTCTTATCTTAGGGGTCTTCCATTAATCATGCAACAAATGTCAAACATTGACAGAGTGACTAAAAATTATTTACAATCCCAGAACCCCCTACAAAAAGAAAGTAAATGGCATTCCCATAGAATTACTTCCAGTAGGCTGCCTCACCTCTTGCTATCTCGAATTTCCACATATGAGTTCAGTTTATTACCGAAAGCACTAGTAGTCACAAATATTATCCACTTTATACATCTTTAGCATACCTTAATGTTTACTGTTACCATTTGGAAGGGTCTGTAGCTGATTTATTGGAGAAAAATTTTGACGTCAATCTTGTGCCGAAACCCCTTGTCAACAACTGTCAAACTTTTCAAACCCCCCTCGGGGTTGACATAATTAATGGACGATTTCCTTATAATCTTTACTTAAGGTCATGTAACACATAGTAAGGTCAGAGTGACTTCTGACTTCAAATGTCGAACCAAGTAAGGAGGTAAGGTACTTTGCATTCCCATATCTTACTTCCAGTAGGCTGCCTCACCTTCTTGCTATCTCTCCACATTTTCTCACTCAAAACCGAAAAATGCTGCTCTTTCACAAATCCTATCCCGATTCCTCATCTTCCCATTATGCATGATTTCTGTTTCAATTCTAAACACCATCCTCATTTAATAGCTGACTGTCTGCCTGCCTGACTCGTTTATAGATCTTGACTTGGAACCGATTTCATGCTCCCGCCTATCGATTTTGTTTTGACTAAGTGCCTGTGAATAAACTGGTTCCCGCGACTTCGCTTTTTGGGCACTGTAGAAATGTCGAGATTATGATTACCTTATCTGATCTTATACCTTACCAGTTACCATACCATTTTGTAGAATCGCTTAATTGAATAAAACCTATCGTGGTTTCGGACTGATTAGTCATCTTGAATCATTCATGTATACAGCCCTATACGGCTACGTCAGTGCGCAGGCTCCTGTCTGTTCTCGGCCATAATTAACGACCCTGCTCATGTACTATACTACATGGACTATTACCCCCGATAAAACCAGCTATATACTCTGCGTCCTCGTGCCCATAACAGAGTTATACCCGCTGCTGACAGTTTGGCCCGTAAAACATTTATTATTAGGATGCTTTCCTCTTGACCAAACGCTGTACATTGCACAGTTTGAAAAACAATAGAAATGTAACAATGAGATTATTGCCATTGTAGAATGTAAACCAAAATGCGGTTGGCCATTGTAGATTATAGCCTACATAATTCTCAAGAGGAATGGTTAAAATGCGGTACATCCTTTTCACTCTTAAACATGCACTTCAAATTTTGTTTCTATACTTACTTACTGTCAATTTTTATTTTGCCATAATTATTCGGCAATTTGCCTTCATAAAATATAATTAATTGAATGCGTTTGTTATGAGAACAAGATGTGAAATTTTCCTGACCCCCGTTTATCGCCCAAAAACTAGTACGTTACAACGACGTTACATAAGGACTTTCCAGTCCTGTGTATAATAGGTGCATATATAATTTTAACGACCGCTCGTGTTTCTCCCATATTGTCTGACTTAACTAGATTACAATAACCTAATACTTTCCGGATTCTGGAGCCGGATTTTATGGGTCGTTGACCTTAACGACGAAACCACTCCGGCTTACATGTCGACAAAGCCTCGGTTCGCATCCAGAACAACGAGTCCTACGGGAGCAATGTCTATCTCCGTTTCACGTCCAACTAATCTCGCAGCAATGGATAGATGGCGCTAGGCGGACTCATTAAATAGTGACGTCGACGCACGAATGGGAATCTGGCAATTGCGTCGTCCTTGTCGTCATCAGTGCGACCACTCTCCGTTTTCTGAAATCCCAAGCTCTTGCCAGAAAAATCCAAATAGGCCTATTGGTCAAAAGTTTACCAAAATCCCAAGTTACTGAAAAGGGAAAAGTTTTGCTGAAACATGAAATGCGTTTTCACAATCACAATTATTCACACAAATGACTAGCTAAGAACTGGCAACAAAATAAACCGGAGCATTACATTGAATTAATAAATTGCGATGTTTACAAGTAACAATAATAATAAACGTATTTCAGACTGCATGAGCGAGTTTTTTAAAACTTTTTCTAATCTGATTCGCTGCCAGTGTTGAAACCTAGTCTGTAGACCTTAGAAAAAATCCCAAGATTGCTATGCAAAATCCCCAGATGCCAAGTCGACCCCAAAAATCCCAAGATCTTGGGAAAAATCCCAAGGAGTGGTCACATTGGTCGTCATCGTCAAGGTTTTGCAGACGGTTTAAATGGCGTGCAGACTTCCGAGTCTCTGAATGCCAATCGATTTTCTGAGCGTGCTGGCCGAGAAATGAGACGACAAACAAAATATGCACAGCTTGAGCAAACATTCGTCGACCTTCACCGGTGATTGATAGGTCCTTCCTCGGTTGCGCGTAATACCTGATCGAATGGAATCAAGAACCACTCACGTCCTCGATTACTTCCGCCTCGGACCATGTCATAGACATCTTATATATAACTAGACAGAGCTTCCTGTGTTGAGCTGCCCAGTGACGTCGAAGCAGCCGATGATGGGCGATAATAGAGCATAAAACAGAGAGTACATGATATGCGCCTCTAAATTATAGATATCGATGCGCAATCATTCGTCAATGGGGAGCCAACATGGCGCCCAGCCAAAACAGTAACGAGGCTTCAGCAAAAATCACGTGATCCTACCGGCCTGGACCATGTGTGTCGAATAGGGTCTCGAACCAGTCACTCGTACGTAAAAAACCGCGTGGATAAGGCACGTTTTGGGACGGGGATCGGGGCAGACAGCAGGATTTGACATGAATGGGGCAATGATTTCAGTTGGGGGAGAAGAAAAAGAAGAGCAGTCCCTTAAGCCAGCCCTGAGGCAGCGATGGGTATGAAGTGGTAGCGACTTCATTTTCTTAGCCTCGGCATACGATGACGGATGGCCAATCCTCTCTGTCATCGTCTCCTCTGCCCACTGACAGTGTACAGTCAGTGTACTCATTATAGCACGACCTTTTGTTTGCGTGTGTCTGTATGTATCGGTCTATGTCTATGTCCATCTGTTTCTGTCTGTCTGTTGTGGTTCATCTGTATTTCCCTGTTTTTCTTCTGTGTGTGCATCTGTCGGTGTGTGTGTGTGTGTGTGTGTGTTTCTATGCATGTGTCTGTATCTGTCTGTCTGCCTATCTGTCTCTTTGTCTGTCTGCCCTATTCAGAAGTCTTCGTTGTTCCAGAGTGGGTTACCATCGAACCGGACTAAGTGCTTTATTTGTGAGACGTGAGTTGGCGCTGCAGGCAAGAGCAGAGCCCTATCCCCATCATCGTCACCAGCAGCAGCAGCAGCAGCAGCAGTTGGTGCTTTCGCTTCTGGAGTGGCCTGCATGGTTATTAGTCTGCGCCGACCGTGTGGTGTGGTGGTCGTTGCGTGTTTTATGACCTGTGAACGACTGCTGCACAGCAGCGGACGATGTTGGTTACGATGGACAATTTCCTTTGGACGGATGATGCTTTAAGAGAACGTACGATTCCGCCAGTTCCAGTTCTCAGCAGTCCACTGGCTGGAAGGAACAGACTGTAGGATTTGAATGCAATCTTTTAGAGGGTCGTCTGGTAGAGCAGACATTCGAGTGTGACCATGCCCTTTAAGAGCAGTGTCTGGAAAGAGTAGACGTTTCAGTGTGACCGTGCCCTTTAAAAGCATTGTCTGGAAGGAACAGACGTTGGGTTTGACCATGCATGCCCTTTAAGAGCAGTGTCTGTAAAGAGCGGACATTTCAGTGTGACCATACCCTTTAAGAGCAGTGTCTGGAAAGAGCAGACGTTTCAGTGTGACCATACCCTTTAAGAGCAGTGTCTGGAATGAGCAGACGTTTCATTGTGGCCATACACTTAAAAATGTCTGGAAAGACCAGACATTTGGATTTGACCATGCCCTTTAAGAGCAGTCAATGTCAATGTAGAGCAGACATTTGAGACCCTTTAAAGCAATGTCTTGAAAGAACAGAGGAGATAGCAGTGCACCTTGAGAGCAGGTGAGATAGCCGTATAAGCAGCACAGTTGTGCCTGGGAGGTGCTTGAAGAGCACTATTTAAATGTTGTGTTACATTACATGTGGTGTTACATTGGGGTGACCAATGACAATACTCTTAAGAGTGATGAATAGAAAGAGCTGACATTTAGGAAGTGATGATTTTCTGTATGACCACTTTCTCTTCGTAGCTCAAATTCACTTCCTTCCTTCAAAAAGCGGCGCAAAACTCACTATTTCTCCTTGGCTTTTAAGGATTTAGAAATCTAAGTGCATCTTCACCACCTGGCGGCTGACTATCCATCCGCGCCTCAGATTCACATTTCGGTGTGACCTTGAGCGCGTTACAAATTTATTAAATAATAATAATAATAATTAAAAGAACGGTTTCGCACGTGATCATGCAGAATGCCACGACATAAAAATGCCTAAGGACTACGCTGTAGTCACCTATATCTCGGTAATTTTTCTAATTAACGTCTGACTACGCGTGCCACCCAGATGTATACCGTTAAGCGCGCACGCTGTCAGTCGGGAAAAATTGGTTGGACATCGCCTGCGTGCGTGATTCACCGACCAAGAAATTCATTCATTCATTCATTCATTCATTCATTCATTCATTCATTCATTCATTCATTCCGAGCATTTATATAGCGCCCCTTCAAGGAACCTACTCAGAGGCGCTGAAATGTCAGGCACTCATACAAATCTCGACAAATGTCTGTCTACATTTTCTCGTTTCCATAATCAAATGTTAATCCTTAATGTAGGTCGTATTTGCCGTCGTTCGCAACAAAATGGGATTTACTATATGCTACATGTGGATGCACACACACACACACACACACACGCACGTACTTACACACACATGCATACACACACACACATACACATACATACACACATACATACACACATACTTACACACACATACATACACACGCACGCATGCAAACAGAAACAGACGCACATACACACACGCACGCACACACAGAGACAGACAGACACACACACACATACACACATGCCCTATACACACACACACATACACACACACACACACATACTTTACACACAAGCACACACCCACACAGACACAGATACACACACACACACACACACACACACACTTGAACACACACGCACTCTCTCTCACACACACACACACACACACATACACACGCACAGAGACAGACACACACACACACACACACACACACACGCACGCACACGCACGGCAACACACGGATGCCATTTAATGGCTTCTTTCCGGGAACAGTGACATTCTGCAGCGAGAAACTATGGCGCTGGTCATTTGGATCATTTGGACAAAGGTGCGCTAATTAGATTTTACCTTTATTACACGTCTACGGTTCATCATCGTTACAATGCTCTTCCTTCAATAAAAATCCCTACATGAATAGTTTTATGGTTGCGTCTATTAAGCTATTTTTCACGTGCAACCGAGATCCTGATGGGCCCTGCCACCCCTGCGTGCTTGTTTCATCTTGTCTGTGACCAAGTAGCCTTGAAGTAGGGCCAATCTATAGGATGTCCTGCCCTGGCCCTAAATTAAACAGTAGGCCCCGTATACGATTACGAGAGTTGATTACATATGGCTACCAACTTCAGTTATACCTCACGATCACTGCCATCCATTATTCTTCCAGTTTACTGTACTTTGTTTTGCTAAATTATTTAATTACTATCAGAGATGGGTAACTAATCATATATATTCTAATTGATTAGCTAATCGATTAGACAAACCGCTAATTCTAATCGATTAGGAAATTTCTGCAGCTAATTCTAATTCTAATCTGTTAGCAATTTAACTATTCAATTAGCTAATCGATTAGACATTTTTAGACAAATTGCTAATTCTAATTCTCTAATCAATTAGCTACAAGATGTTGCTAATTTTATTTCTAATAGATTAGAAAATGTCAGCAGCTAATTCTAATTCTAATCGATTAGCAATTTAACTAATCGTGTCCACCTCTGATAACTATGTAATAAGCATATTCTATTTATTAATGACATAATACCATATAGTTCAGAGAGCACCTCTGATTGATGTGCTCTTTGAGTGGCGCTATATAAATGTTCAATTTCAGTTACCCATAGATGGGCGCCCATGTATATGGGACCAAGATCGGACACTTCCCGTTCCACGATTTACATCAGTACACATTTGGCTCTTTTGAAGCCCGATAAGCCTGTCCTATTTTCCATGTGTTGTCCATCCTGCATGTCTGCGCAAATTTCTGTTGGCGCCTGTGATGCCATCCATCTTGGAATATCTTAAACGGATCTCCCACAGTTGATGTTCTTGGTGACCTTGACACGCTTAATTACCACACTCATGGCCACTATTTACCCTCATAATAATTGTCCTACATGTGACTTAACTGTCAACTGTCTAACGCCTCCGTATTATCATTAGTGTCATTAACATCATCATAATTATCATCACTTACAATAAGCAGTTATCATGATCATCATTATTATGAAAAATGAGTGTCGGTCATCATCATCATCATCATCATCATCATCATCGTCATCATCATCATCATCGTCATCATCGTCATCATCATCATGGTCATCATCATTCATTCATTCATTCATTTCAGATATTTATATAGCGCCCCTTCAGACTTCTACTCAGAGGCGCTCCCGACCACAGCGCGGACACTGAATCGGAGTTTCACGCCGAAGCGCATGAGCATGCAGTGAAGGACTTGCCATGGTCCCTACGCGGCGGCTCATCATCATAATCTGCAACTGTTATAATCGTTATTACCATCATCATTAGCACCATAATTATCATCTACAAAAATTATCCAAATCATTGCATATATCATAATTATCATTTATCATCGTCATCATAATGATAATCATCACCATCACGATATGTGAGTCCTAGATTAGCAAATAATGCTAGTTTCATATATATATACACAACACAGGATAATGGTATATATATACACCCCAAAGTTCCGACAGTTTTCAAACTCATTTGCCAATTGCATTAGCCATCTTCCGTCTTTATCCTGTTTCAATTTGCCCCATTTAATGGGCATGGGGACTTTATTGTGTGGCACAGTAGCTGATTGGTTATAGAGCGCTGGAGTGTAGGGTTCGATCCTCCTCCCCTGAGACGGTTACTGTGTAGGGACCTTGAGCAAGTCCTTCACTCGCAATTGACGATCGCCAATGATTGATGTTGGTCATTAGATTATTGCCCGTGATAAAATTCATGATAATAATATTAACCTTGGCCATTGAAAGCAAACACATGTTACAGTTTCCGGTCAGATCTACCACTTTCATGGTTGCTATAATCCTCCATCAACAATGACCTTCTGCACAAGGTTCGTATTGGTGCATTATTAATTTTTATGCATTTATTAAGTGCCACTATTAATTAGAAAGCATCGATCAATGGCACCGTGCAATTGTGGGTGAAGGACTTTCCTACGCGGTAACCCTCTCAGGGGAGGCTTGAACCCCCGCTCTCCGTGTGACGAGGCGATCGCTCAACCAATCGGCTATACCTGGTCCCACGTATGTATTATACTCGGCTTGACATTGATGTAGCACTTCGTCCTGTTTCAGGATAGGTCTTCGGCAAGCAATGCTACATAATGTATTCATTCATTCATTCATTTCAGGAATTTATATAGCGCCCTTTCAAGAAGCCTACTCAGAGGCGCTCCCAGTCCAACCACGGTGATACAAGTAAGAGCCTGTAGAACGTATACATGAATTATCCCTAGGTAACAGGCGTATCTCCAACGTAGATGTGTGTGTGTGTGTGTGTGTGCGTGTGTGTGCACGTGTGTGTGTGTGTGTGTGTGTGTGTGAAATTAGAACTTTACCATAAAAAATGTCGCATAAAATATGTTCGGCTCATCTGAATAAGACACCCTTTTCAGATCGGCTAGATAGCATACATACGGCGCCTATTTGAGGATACTCTTAAATACGCGCCATATATAGTTTTACATACATACATACATACATACATACATACATACATACATACATACACATACATACATACATACATACATACATACATACATACATACATACATGCGTATACATGGGTACATGCATGCGTACATACATACATACAATGTCATACATCCATGCATGCAATGATACATCCAAGCGTACATTCATAATCTACATTCCGTGGAACCTGTCATAATCTCCATTCCGGGAACCTGTCAATTGTACGGCTGTGTTCTCTGTGTGTGTTGTGATGTGCGTGCGTGCTACAGTTGGCCACAAGTTGCTGCATCTGACAGTGTTAACGCCGGTCGATGTTCTACGGTCGGTTGGCCGCCCTCTGTTTTCATCCGTCGACGACTCAATAGTTGCTGTGGAGATGACAATTGTCTTGCACGGCCTTCCAAGTCGTCGCTCTAGGCTTCTCAGACGTCGAAATATTGGCCACGAGACCCTCTCTCCTTCCTCTCTTCTCCTCCTCCTCTTCCTCCTCCTCCCCTTTCTCCTCATCTTTCTCTTCTTCCTCCTCTTCTCTTCCACTTCTCCTCCTCCCTCCTCTTCTTCTCCTCCTCCCTTCCTCCTCCTTCTCTCTTCCTCCTCCTCCTCCTCCTCCTCTTCTCCTCCTCTTTCTCCCTCCTCCTCCTCCTCCTCCTCCTCTCCTCCTCCTCCTCCCCCTCTCCCCTCTTTCTTCACTCTTCCTCCTCCCCTCTTCCTCCTTCTCCTCCTCTTCCTCCTCCTCTCTCTTTCTCTTCCTCCCTTCCTCCTCGTCCATCTTCCTCCTCCTCTTCCTCCTCTCCTCTTCCTCCTCCCTCTTCCTCCTCCTCCTCCTCCATTTCTCCACCTCCATCTTATCCCCTCGCCCTTTTTTCGTCCTCCTCCTCCTCTCCATCGTCGTCCTTTTCCACGCTCGTTCCATCCTTCATTCACTGGCGACTGCTGCAGCTGCTTTCGATGATGGTAATTGATTTAGCCAACGAGTCCATTGTGCGGTCGCAGGCTATTTCCTCTCGGAGAGTTCGTCATTGTTTGGAGGAGCGGAAAACGCCCGAGGGGGTAGGAGAAGCGTCCTGTCCCCCTCACCCCACCTATCCCCCACGTCTTCATCCAGATCGTCATTAGCATGCAGCGAACTGGCAGACGAGGACTTACGGCAAACGCCCGTTATTGGTCTTCACCTTTCGACCTTTTCACCCTGTCTTAGCAAAATTGACATAAGAAGCAATGACGAAATCTGTCATTTTCATTCATTTCATTCATTCAGAGCATTTATATAGCGCCTCTTCAAGAAGCTACTCAGAAGCGCTCATATGACACTCTTCTCCCTCTGCATTTGACAACAGTCAAAAAAATGCGCCGCGGGTGCATTTGAAACGAGTCATGCTGATGCATTTGACATGGGTCCAAAAATGCTCGGTTGATGCATTTAACATGAGCTAAAAAAACAAGTTGAAAAATGACTCGCCTGCTGTATTTAATATGAATAAAAAACCTGCTTAACTGATGTATTTAACATGAGTCAAAAAATAGTTGGCTCATGATGCATTTAAGATGAATCACAAACTGCTCAGCTGTTGTTGTTGTTGTCGTTGTCGTTGTTGTTGTTACTACAAATATTTCAGGTGTGGATGGTACTATTTCATGGGTTTATAAATGTCTTCTATTAAGTGCCTCGATACATGCATGCTTGCATACATACATACAGTCATACATACGTAGTTACTTACAACCATACAGTTCATACATACACATATATTCATACATACATACATTTATACTTACAAACACACATAGTCTTGCTTTACTTCTATTCCACAAGCGCTGGTTTTCCGTCATTAGGTCGGAAAGGTCTCTGAATATCTCTTTGAGAGGCGCTATATAAATCTGTGATTACAATTACCATAGCAGGATGGGTTGGTGGGTTGTTGCAGAGCCTTTATTTAGCGTCCTATTATTACCGTCTGCGTGTTTGATTGTATGTGTTTAGGTGCGGTGGAGGCGTGCCTACAGCACGGACTGCGCAAGCGGGCGTTGGGCCTCTTCAAGAACAGCACGACAACGGCACTCCTTCAGAAGGTCAGCAAGACATACGAACCGGCAGCAGGGCTTGTCAAGATCCTCAGCGAAATGGAAAAGAACATCGAGAACGCACGGTATACACAAGACCTCCTCCGTCTTTATCTATTGACCGCGGTTCCTTAATTCCTAGAAAGAGTAGAGGTAAGGAGGTGGAAGAATGGGGAGGAGGAAGGAAGGACGAAGAGGAGGAGAAGGAAGGGGAGGATAGTGAAGAGGAGGAGGAAGAGAATGAAGAGGAGGAAGAGGAGGAGAAGGAAGGGGTATAGGAGAATAGTGAAGAGGAGGCAGAAGAGGAGGAAGAGATGAGGAGGAAGAAGAAGAGAGGAAGAAGAGGTGGAAGAGATGAGGAGGAAGAAGAAGGGATGAGAGAAGAAGGAGGAGGAAGAAGAGGAGGAGGAGGAGGGAGAGAAGGAGGAGGAGAATGAGGAGGGAGGTGAGGAGGAGAATAAAGAGGAAAGAAAGGAGGATGTGAATGAGAGAAGAAGGAGAAGGAGGAGAAAGAGAAGAGGAGGAAGTAGAGAAGTATAGGAGGCTAGGATGGATAGTCAAAGAATATGAAATCATGCTGATCCAAACTACGTTTCTTACATGCCTCATTGCTATATTATTGTATTATTATCATTATCACCACCACCATCATCGTCATCATCATCATTTTATCATAAGAAAATTTATAAAGCGCAAGTTTTGTATAACTAAATACACCGCTTTTGCGCTGGTAGTATATATCTGGGCTTGGTCAGATGACGTGAACAAGGAAGTATTTAGTTTTTCCCTGAAGCTTTCGATTGACCGTTGGGCCAAATATATTCTTCTACTCGTCATAGTATCGTTTCCGAATAAAACTATGTGCCTACTTTGCTACTTAACTGCCCGCCTACACATCTATTATGGGCCTATACAAAGCATAATTTGCCGTTGAAACACCTTTATATGGACCGGACCGGACCCATATAATAGCCTGATTGACTACCTATACCTACGTGCTTGCCTAGCCATGTGACTGCGCATTGCAACTGCTTACCTAACTGTCTATATGTAGGACCTGGCTGTCTACGTGTTTTGAATGTCTAACTGCCGGAATATGCATGAATTTGTATGACTAAATATAAATACATATGAATATGCATGACTATGTTTGAAACTCTCTCTGTCTCTGTCTCTGTCTGTGTGTCTGTCTGTCTCTTTGTCTCTGTGTCTGTCTCTCTGTCTGTCGGTGTCTGTTTGTGTATGTTTTTCTGTCTCTGTCTGTCTGTCTCTCTCTCTGTCTTTCTGTCTCTCTCTGTCTCTCTCTGTCTCTCTCTGTCTCTCTGTCTCTCTCTGTCTCTCTCTGTCTCTCTGTCTCTCTGTGTCTCTCTGTGTCTGTCTCTGTCTATCTGTCTCTCTCTCATTCACACGGACCTTTCTTCATCACTTGTTTCTGTCAACTGTAGTGTCTTGTTTATGAATATTCTTGAATATGTATGACTATTTATGAATATGTATTACTATGTGTTACTGTACATGAATATGTACGAATGTGTGCGTTTATTCAGTGCAGTTGTTCCGAGTGGTAATTATCGGCTTGGTGTTAAACAGCCTCATTTTGTTGGCAAATAGTTAAGCAAGGGCTAAGACCAACATCCATATGTATACATGTATGTATGAATGAATTTTTCAATAATGTGTTCAGCGCTACTGTGTCAACTGAGGTGCGAGTGTAGTGTGCCATTGTTTGATGCATGCCTTGTTCATTATACACCAGCCATAGACGTTGCCAATTAGTGATATGTGTAAGTAAAATATTCGTTATTTTACCAATTGCTCTTTGGTTTACATACTAGGATGACCTATAGTCTGTACTGAACCATACTAATTTCTATTGTATTTCGAGCTGTGCTAACCACAGTGATATACTGTATATGAATGTGTATGAATGTCATTGGTGGATTCAGACGGGTCTGAGATCCGCTTTCCCTGATTATATAGGATGTCAGCCACCTGAAATATGATATCCGCCATGAACAGTGGAGACTTACCTGAAAGGGAGTGCGCCTTGTGGCTGATGGCTGATGGCTCATTTAAGAGATTTGCAAAAGCAGACGAAGAAGTAGACACTACACTTCCACGGAGTTCCCACTCTTTTGGAAAACCTGGAAAGTCAGTGAAAGCCAGGGAGTTTCAGAAGTGTCTGGAGAATCAGGAAAAGTGAGGGAATTTCATTGTTGGTCAGGGAAAAATGCTGTTTTGTCCCACTTTTCGCTGAATTCGTCAAGGACATGAAGGACGTATTCCAGATGATGTTCCCAACAGTGAAATTAAATTAAAAAACTGCGGGTCCGTGACATTGATAAGTTAATTCCTGGGTCCGTGACACTGAACAGTTTTGGAAGCACTGGTATAGTGCGAAAGCTGGTCTCCATATAGGAGAGTTGCGAGCATGAGGCAGTTCCAGATGAAGGAGGGACTCGCACCTGTGAGTGAACCCCCCACCCCACCCCCGGCCAAAGACAAGACGTATGGCACGAACGACATACTATCCAGCGGTAGGGGATGTTAATCGAAGAGAGGATCGGCTTTTTCCAGAGCTATATACAGTGTTACACGTGTGTGTTTCTGGTTGCAATACTAATCGACAAATGCGTCTCATGTTTCATGGAGTTTACGTTTGTTGGAACAGCGGGTATCGGATTCGCAAGGATGGGCTTAGGTTCTTGTAAACAGATGGAGATCGCACCACCTACGGGCAGATAATGTATGTCTGAATAATTATGTAGGAATATACACGATTATGGATTAACCTATCACCACCACCACCACCACCATGATACATTTATTAAGTGCCACAATCTAATGCGGCCGACCCTCGAAGCGAGGATGGCTGAGAACAGAACAATCTAATGACCAAGCATCAGTCAGCAGGCTGAGCAATTGTGAACGAAGGACTTGCTCAAGGTCCCTTAGTAACCATCTCAACGTTGGATAGACAGAGCTTCTCATTTGAGGCGATCGATCGATCGATCTCCTTGGTCGATCGCCTAGCAAAGGTCTGGTAGATCGGTAAATCGATCGCGCTCGATGATTTAGACTCCAAGAGGAACCTGGAGCCAGACCATTATTTTATTCATCTAATTTACATTACTTGTGAAAGTCGCAGCCAGGATCGATAAAACATTGCATGGACAAGCATGCAAAGGAGGCTTATCGAAGGTTACTGAGCATTGTGTATACCCTAGCTGCAGTGAATGGACAACCATATAATATGCAGCTATACGAATACGATACTCGAAATGGGGTCAGCCCAAATCCCCGAAAACCGAATCCCCGAAAACGTTGAAAACAGACAAAAGCCCG
Organism: Aporrectodea caliginosa; assembly: GCA_020284085.1. Taxonomy (NCBI): domain Eukaryota; kingdom Metazoa; phylum Annelida; class Clitellata; order Crassiclitellata; family Lumbricidae; genus Aporrectodea; species Aporrectodea caliginosa. The sequence goes on from JACEVL010000201.1 coordinate 585,580, forward strand.
ATTTCCCGAAAACAGTTTTCTAGAAAGCGGCCGAGCTATTCAAAGTTAAATTGTAAACATGACAAAGACCTAGCGTGGCCTTGATGTATATATTCAAATATGTATTTGCTAATGATGTTCATTCGGGTTGGACTTAGAAAATCAATTTCGGGGATCCGGCCGAAATTTCTTGTAGGGATTCGGGTTTCGGGGATTCGGGACGCACCCCACGAAATATGCTGTACACAAAATTAAGGTCCCGAGGTCGACAGCGCATCGATCGCCTACTCAATCCAGCGCGATCGATTTTCAAGTCGCCTTCCATTTTCAAATGAGAAGCTCTGAGGATAGAACCTGTACCCTCCGCGTTACAACGCGAGCGAGCGCTCTAACCAGTCGGCTACCCGATAATGGAGATGAACTGTACAATTATCTAGCTCGTGTTAGGCAGAAGGGAGACATGGAGAGACGGTTGTTTGCCCGCCCAGTCTAATAGACGTTGTCATGCCAGTCTGCCTCTAGGCAATAACGAATGCCGATTGAATTAATGGCTAGCAACAAATTTGGCCTAATTATTGCGCAGACATGACTGAAGCTGAGTAGAATATTATGTCTGTCTCGCCCACAGCTTAACTGGAATGTATTGGCTGTTATTGGGTGCACCATAGTCTAGTGGTTAATGGCTGGACTGACTGTCAGTCGGGATTTCAAATCCCTACGAGGGCAGAAATTAGAAATTTGTGTCAGGTATCTGCGCACTTGCGGCCTCTAGACAACTCGGCTGTAACGGGTAGACTTCGAACCCGCCGGAGGGTTGCGGGTTCGAATCCACCTCAAGCCACCGCGTATACGGACCCTGGGCAAGTCCTTCACTCGCAATTGCTCATGCGCTTCGGCGTGAAACTCCGATTCAGTGTCCGCGCTGTAGTCGGGAGCGCCTCTGAGTAGAAATCTTGAAGGGGCGCTATAACAGGTGCTCATACTTACATACATACATACTTAAAGTACGCTGTCGGGGGAAGTGGAGGCGGCCCCCATATGCTGAGGCTAAGAAAAATGAGGTCACTAACACTTCATGCCCATACTTGCCTCTCGGTGGGGCTAGATTAAGGGTTGGTTGTTCTTCCACGGGAACGTTGCCGCATCTGACTCTGGTCAGATCACAATCATCACATTAGTAGTTGATGTCATCATTGAATTTTTTTGAATTTTGTTTGATCGTCATACTAACCGTCATCATCATTCTTGTCATGAGTCATGTTAGTTATCATCATATATATCATCAGATCAGCATAGGCGTAGCTACATTGAGGCACGAGGAGGCAGTTGCCTCCTCTTATTTTTTTATATATTGGAACTTCTATTGACCAATGACCAGGATTTTGACAATGTTCTGTGAAGTTGCCTCCTCTTGAATTTAAGTCTCGTTACGTGCCTGCAGATCAGTCATCATCATCATCATTATTATCATCATCATCATTTTCACCTTTCACATTGTCAGTCATAATATTCGTGAGTTGAAAATAGTTCCGTTGACCTACAAATTCTTATAAGAAAGTTTTGTAAACATTTTCGTATCACTAGAGCGTTCCGTTCGCGAGCAGTTAGCCAGATGGGCAAACAAACTGAAGGACAAACTTTCAGACTTATAGTATAGATTAGAATATCCATTTATAACTATATATATATATATATATATATATATATAGTTAACATAACTGCCATATATATATATATTATATATATATATATATTATATTGATTTTCTTCCCTCAGTTATAGCACTAATGGTCCAGTATGTATAACATGCCTCTAGTTTAATTTTATCTAAACATTGCCTTGAGCTGATCTTTAAACATCTAATAGGACCTTAGTTTATCAATATTATAAGTTGCGTACTTGTCAGCTTATTTTTAATAAACGAAGATTGATTGGTTGATGTACGGTGAATATTCTTATATTGGTCTTGTTGTTTGCGGTTTTAATTTTGCACCGCTTTTCCTGTATAGGCTGGGTGTGAGTGGTTTGAGTAGACGGTGGGTGGAAGGAGGTCATTAGGATACAGGTTGTTTACTGTTTGTGTTAAAAGGCCTTAGTTCAAGTCTGGTACACTATCAGATAAGGGTCAGACGGCTAGTAATGACAGCTGCTCATGTGTTCAGTTATTGCTATGATAATTACGTGCTACAACAGCTCCGTGGTCTCAATTGTTGTCGTCTGTTCTTAACTGGTGGGCAATAAAAAAAGAACTGTACCACGAGCTAGCCGTTGTGCAGCCGTGTGTATGATGTGTTAGCGACCTCATTTTCTTATGGAGGCGGGTGGCCAACGCTACTTAAAATGTCCCCGTGCATACGTCCATATACTTTCACGTTTACACAGGCACGTTCCTATGAATTTGTGGCTTCCATAGGGCCGATATATAATGCCAAGACGTAATAAGGTCAACTTCATGACGTAATCAGGACACTCTATGACGTAATCGGGTCAACTTCATGACGTAATCAGGTCAACTTCATGACATAATCAAGTCCACTTCATAACGTAATCAAGTCCACTTCATAACGTAATCAGGCCAACTTCATGACGTAATTAGGCCACTTCATGACATAATCAAGTCAACTTTATGACGATAATTAGGCCACTTCATGACGTAATCAGGTCAACTTCATGACATAATCAAGTCCACTTCATAACGTAATCAGACCAACTTCATGACGTAATTAGGCCACTTCATGACGTAATCAAGTCAACTTTATGACGATAATTAGGCCACTTCATGACGTAATCAGGTCAACTTCATGACGTAATCAGGTCAACTTCATGACGTAATCAGGTCAACTTCATGACGTAATAATCAGGTCAACTTCATGACGTAATCAGGTCAACTTAATGAAGGACAGCAGTGGTTACAACATCGGCTTGTCTCTTGGGCATTTTCGGTCGTTGGTCCAAAGCTTTGAAAATGGCTGCCCAGTTCAGTTCGTTCTGCCAGTGCTTTGGTGTTATTCAGGTCCAACCCTGTGACATGAAAAGCCTCCTCTGCCTTTCTCTGCTTCTTTTCCACAAGTGCTTGGAGACCTTTTTGTTCGATCATGGTCTGATTGTGTAAGCAGTGGCGTAACGAAGGGTTTCAGCGCCCAGGGGCAAGGGTTGATGACTGCACCCCCTTTTAATCTTTTTGTTGAGTTTTAATCGTTATTTTCATGGTACTGTGTACCATTGAAAGCTAGTTTTGCGCCCTTCTGGTGCTGCGCCCTGGGGCGGCTGCCCCCTCTGCTCCCCCCCCTTCGTTACGCCACTGTGTGTAAGCCTCTGAGGAGTCTCTCTTGAGATGGCACTATATAAATTTACAATCACAATTAATAAAGTACATAATAAATAAATAGATGTTTACAACGTCTGACCATTATGGTTTCAACCTGGGGTGGAGTGAAGAATTTGTCTCCAATGGTTGTGTTGTGGTAATTTCTGTAGGAAATCACAGGACAGTTCAGTGTCGAATCAGGTCCTGCGAAAGTTCAACGCCAAATATCTGTGGATCCGAGTGGCACTCTTCGAAAAACAACTGGCCAAGATCATTGACTACCTAGTCCAGAATAGCAGGTAGTTCAGCCCTGCCCATAGACTTACCCACTTACTTTACTAAATAATTTTTTATCTACTTATTTACTTATTTGTGTACTTGCTTGTTTGCTGACGTACTTACTTACTAAATTATTTAATTACTTACATACTTATCTACTTACTTATCTACTTTCTTACTTACTTATTTACTTGCTTAGTTATCTACTTACTTGTTTATATACTTGCTTTCTTATCTAGTTGTCTGCTGATATACTTACGTACTTATGTGTGTGCTTGCTTGCATCTACTTACTTACTCACTTATCTACTTTCTTACTTACATTCTTGCTTACTTACTTACTTGAGTTAATGTGTGTTTGCTTACTTATTTATCTGCTTGCTTTCTTACTGACTTGCCTGCCTACATACCCAGCTAACTATTTAGGTTTTGTGTCTGTTATGCAGTGGT
>JACEVL010000201.1:594593-779593 GCA_020284085.1 Aporrectodea caliginosa
GCGTTAAGACCAATCCCAGTTACTGATGCTCACAGAAATCCGAGGTTAACTTCTTGTTCCCTTTGCGCGCACTTCAAAGACGCAACGTCGTGCCTTTTCAGTGGTTGGGCCGACCACGCGGAATAATCTTCCTTCAGATCTGCGTGCTCTTTTAGCTTGGGACTCTGCATACATCTTTTACAAGCACTTGGAAACGGTTCTTTATCGCCGGAGTTGGGCAGTAAGAGCAGTAAAGGGTTAAGAAGACTTCCGAAATCGGTGGGGGATTCCAAAGACTCAAAGCCATAATATTGGACCAACGCTAGCTGTCATTCCGGTAATTCTTCAACGCAGCCTTGTTCTTTGAAGTGAGCCACTTCATTAGTTATCGATACATAAAAGATATTAAAAGACCTTGCGGTGTTTTTTGCAAATTCGCCGACAAAGACACTTGCTGATATAAATAGAGTACTTACTTCGATTCGTACTCGGGAGGTGCAAGTCCAACGCCTGGATAAAGGAGGAGGGCGACTCTAACCAACTTTGTTATGACACAGAGTCGTTAAACCGCAATTACCGACGTACCTGGGATCGTCCCAGCGTAATGTAAAACTGATGTCATTAATTGATCAGTCAGTCAGTCAGTCGGGCAGTCAGCTAACATGTGACTTGGGTAATCGTAATCGAGCATTTATATAGCGTCACTCAAAAACAGAGGCGCTCCCGACCTGGGCCAGTCTCTTCACTGGTAAAGAGAGGTTTTCAGGCGCTGGCGGAACTGGTAAAAAGAAATAGAGAAAAGGTCAGTCCTGAGGGACTGAGGTAACTGGTTCCAGCTACTGGGTGTCAGTATATAGATTTGAGCGTTTTCCTTGAATTGAGGAGTGTGCGGGTTTGGCGTTTGCCTTGAAATGAGGAGTGTGCGGGTTCGATTCTTGTCTTAAGGGTTTGTCCCTATAAGAGACCTTGAGTTATAGTCCCCATTTGAGGCCAAAATAAGACCTACTTTCCCAGATGTGGTACAAATAGGACCTATATTCCTATATGGGAATCATATTGGGCTCAGATGGGACTCATATTTCCATATGGGCTAATATTTGCCCCATATTGGTGCCTACAAATGTTTATGCTATATAGGCACGCTGGCAGGGATAATGCACAGCCACCGACGGTGTTGGATGATGCATAATTTATTTATGTCGTGCCCTTTAAATTATATCTAGGCAGCGGGCGTTCCCACATCGGCGTCAGAAAATGAATGAGTCTTCTGAAGAGGAAGACATGCAGAGATGCATAGAAAGGGACGTTGAGAGACACTCACACAGACAGACAGAGGACCATCTAGAAGGACAGTGGACCAGCAGAAGAGACAACTATGAAGAGACAGACAGAGGACCACACAGACAGACATAAAACCATGAAGAGACAAATAGAGGAACACAACTACAACGAGATAGACGTACATAGAACCATGTAGAGACAGCAGAGATGGGTAACTAATCGATTAGATGCTAATCGATTAGCTAATCGATTAGACAAACTTCTAATTCTAATCGATTAGCTGCCATCTTATGCTAATTCTAATTCTAATCGATTAGCAATTTTCAGCTAATTCTAATCGAAAATCGATTAGCTGATCGATTAGATGTGTGAAAATTAAGCTGAGAACGCATTCATTAAGAATGAGTTTATTAATATTGAGTTTTCAAGAATTCCGTACTTACTTATTTATCTGAAGGCTGTTTCAAACCTGCAATGATCTGTTCATGGTTATCTGTCCATTCTGCTCATGCAACACTGAAAAATTTGCATGTCTTCATGTTCTTCATCAACAGCATCACTGCGTTCCTGCAACCTCAGCTGCCATGGAACGCGTATTTAGTTTTGTGGCTACATCGTAAACGCTAGGTGCTGTAGCCTATGTGATGCGCTGATTCAAGATAATTATGCTAATTGCAAAATGCAATAGTGAACTTATGCAGTAGCAATGTCAATAATTGCAACATGTATTGACTGATGTGGTGTTGCTTGCTGGCTTTTGGACTGTTCTCACACTTAGTTGTGCAGCTTTAGATATTGTAATAGGCTACAAAGCCGCTACAGCTTTAGGCATTGTATACGTAATAGGCTACAGCTTTAAGCATTGTAATAGGCTAAAGCTTTTGGTATTGTAATAGGCTTCAACAACTTGCTGTAGTAAAACCTTGCTGTGCTCTGATTACAATTTGACAAATTCATTAAGCAAATATATGTATCGAACTATCGATTATCGAAAACTAATTCTAATTGCTAATCGATTAGCTGCTGCTCATTCTAATTCTAATCGATTAGCTAAAACCTTTTGCTAATTCTAATTCTAATCGATTAGCAAATTTCAGAAGCTAATTCTAATTCTAATCGATTAGATGTTCTAGCTAATCGTACCCATCTCTGAGAGACAGAGGACCACAAAGAGACGTACATACATATAGAACCAGCAACAGGTAGACAAACACAGAACCACAAAGAAACATACATAGAGCCACCAGGATACAGACAGTCACAGAACCACAAAGAGACGTACATAACATAACATAACAAGGGTTTTAAGTGGTTCAGAAGACGTTTAGTCTGTGTTAGAACCACTGCAATTAACCTGAAACATGATTAATAGCCCAATTTTCCCAGCTTCTTCTTAAAAGCTGTGATAGTGTCCACTGAGACAGTACTATCGTCCAAACTATTCCACAAATCTACAACTCTTGCACTGAAGAATTTCTGCCCTAATGTCCCTTTTGGTTTCTTAAATAATTTATACCTATGTCCCCGAGTTGCCTTGTTTCAGTTGTTTGGTGCTAATTAAAAAAAACTTCTCCTTCTGCACTACTACTACTACTATTCCTTTATTTCAAAAACTCGTTGACACAAACGCAACAAGATTACAAAATCAACAGTTTAGATATCGATTAGACAAAAAAATAATATATAGTCAAATAGATAAGAGGGTTAGGAATGTATTAGTGACTGAGACCTATTACTAAAGAAAATTATTATTTAGCCAATACACCATAAAGTACTCTAGGTATAAAATTTCGATCATCCCTATCCGGCAGAGTGAAATCATGAGGCCGGGGTCGCAGATTATAATGACGAGTAATTATTGGTGGAAACAGTGAACGTAACACATGAAAATCGTTCCTTATAACTGCCTTTAGTAGACTGGCATCAGCATCACACACCAGCTGATCAATACCGGTGATATTGCACTGCCTCCTTTCCAGTAATAATCTTGTAGGCTTCAATTAGGTCATAGAACCAACAAGAGATATACAAACATAGAACGACAAAGAGACATACAGACAAAAGACAGACAAACACAGAACCACTTAGAGACAGACAGAGAGAACCACCGAGTCTAACAAAAGCGGATCCAAAGAGACGGACAGACGCAGATGAGATCCGAACCTGCGTAGGTACATCGGAAGTTCGTAACTGACAAAATGTCGCCATGGGTGGACAAGGTGGCTTCATCTGCGGCTAGATCAAAGGCATCAGCGACAGGTCGAGAGATCTGATTAGATGCAACCAACACCATGAATATATTTATGTGTTTGAGTAACTACCAACGAATAGGCCTACACAGGTCTCTTGATGAAATCCCCCAGAACGCGGCATTTGCAACCTGCTCTCCATACACGTAAAACTAATGGCTGGACAAACCAGTCACTGCTGTCTTCGTGACACCTGCGGAGCCGATTACTTAAAGCGCTCGCCCTATAACGAGTTTTCTCTGAGATGGTTGCTGTGTAGGGACCGTGAGCAAGTCGTTCACTCACAACTGCTCAGCACCTTTGATTAATGGGTGGTCATTTTTATAGTACCACTTTATAAATGCATGATGATGGTGGTGGTGGTGGTGGTGGTGGTGGTGGTGGTGGTGGTGGTGGTGGTGGTGGTGGTGGAGGTGATGATGATGATGATGATGATGATGATGATGATGATGATGATGATGATCTCTCATTGGATATCCAATAGTTTCTTAACTTTATGAAGGTGTTTGATAGCATTTTATGATTAAAAGGTTGGTTAGAACTGTGTTCTTTCAACTTTCTGAAGGTGTTTGATAGCATTTTTTAAAATAAAAGGATGATTAGAACTTTGTTCCATTGACTTCTGAGGGTGTTTGATAACATTTCTTGAAAAAAGCAGTGTTAGAACTGTGTTCTTTTGGCTGTCTGAAGGTGCACAAAACGGCCAGTTCGAGCATAGAGGAATGTCCGAGGTCGCTGTCGGTCGTGGCCAAGGACTACGTGGAATCTCTACACCAGAACTCGCGATCAACTCTACTCTACGGCAAGAACAATGTCATCGTCCAACCGGTTTGTCATCTCTGTCAACGTCTCATTATTTCAACAGAAAATGGTTTTTGATAATAATATGCACTTAATCAATCAATAAATTTTATTGTTCTCAAGAAACAAAGCAATTATCAATAACAGCAAAGTAGTCAAATTACATGCATGTTGATTTTGTGGAAGATAAGTGGTGCAAGCTACAGGTCTGTTGCATCATCTTACAAGTCTGTGTGTCTGTCTGCATGTGTGTGTGTCTGTCTGCATGTGTGTGTTTGTGTGTCTGTCTGTCTGCCTGCCTGCCTGCCTTGAACCGTTAAGTTCCTGCAAACACAATATTTACCTTACCCTATAGCTTTCATTACTTTATACCTTATCTACCACGGTAATGTTAAATCCAAACTTCGCCACTGTTTGCTTTCTGGCAGTGCCACCAGTCCCAAGCCTGGTTAATGGAGGAGGGCGACGCTAATGATCTTTGTAATCACACAGTATCGTTAAACTGAAACTGCTGCTATGTCAAATCCCTGCAATCAAAGCTTATACTGCCTTACCAGAACTACCTTACATTTGTACCTTACCTTCGCTCACTTTACCTTGACCTCTTTATCTGAACCCTTCCTTATCTTTCAGTACCTTCCTTATATCTATCTTACCTCTCTGTACTTTCCTTCCCTTAGCTTCCTTTTCTTACCTCCCTTGCATCTACTGTACTTACCTCCCTGACTCCACCTATCCTTTTCCAGTAGGGGTACATTGGAGGAATAGTGGGACATGGTAACCGATTGGTTGAGGACTCGCCTTGTAATGTGGAGAGTATGGATTCGAGCCTGCCCTGAGATGGTTACTGTGTAGGGATCTTGAGCAAGTCCTTCAGTCGCAGATGCTCAGCACCATCGATTGATACGTGATAAATAGACAGTGGCGCTAAATGAATGCATGATAATAATAATCTTGATGTGTGACTTTAGAAAGAGGATGTAGAACCACTGGCCGGCTATCTGTCCCTACACCAGAGTCCAGATGGACTGACCGTTAAATGGACACCGAACCAACTCATGAATGGTGGATGCGACGACGAAGACACAGCAGTTGACAGGAGGTCAGTTAAACATCCGTTCATCAGTGACAACAACATATAAATGCTTAAACAACAGCGGATCAGAAACCACAAGCTAAATGCAGAAACTGCTAAAAGACAATAGCTAAAATCTTAAAAACTTAAATGTAGCAACAGCTAAAATCAACAGCATCCAAAAGCAACAACAAAGTACAAAGCAACAGCTAAAAAACAATAGCTAACGGACAAAGCTTAAATAGAGCAACAACATTCAAAGGCAACAATAGAAAAAGCACAAAGCAACAGCTAAAAGTCAATAGCTAAAAGGCAACACTTGAATGCAGCAGCAGCTAAAATCAACAGCATTCAAAAGCAACAACAGACAAAACACAACAGTGGCTAAACAAACACACAAGCAGTCCAGCTCGCTGACCAATAGGCTATCTATCATGCACTCCTCTTTTATTAAGTGTGGTTAATTAATTATTTTGACTAATTACTGCTGCTTTTGTTTAAAATTTATATATTCTTGTTTTATGGTTTCGTTTGCTAATTACTCTGATTGATTTAATTCGTTAAGTGTTGTTTGTTATTCTGATGTTTCCAATTTTCTTATTCTACTGTTTTTGTCTGGTCTCATACTGCAAGTTCTTGATACAAATGGTTTTGACCATTTCATTCCGTGCACTTGGTACTGTGCTCTCTCTATCTGACCATCAGCTCTTTATTCAGACTAATTAATCATCAGCATACATCATCGTCAGCAATATCAACAACCAAGATTTTGAAACTCTCCTAGATTTTGGAACCCTCTTAGATTTTGGAACTCCTAGATTTTGGAACTCTCTTATATTTTGGCTCTCCTAGATTTTATAACGCTCTTATATTTTGGAATTCTCTTAGATTTTGGAACTCCTGAATTTTGGAACTCTCTTATATTTTGGAACTCCTGAATTTTGGAACTCTCTTATATTTTGGAATTCTCTTAGATTTTGGAACTCCTAGATTTTGGAACTCTCTTAGATTTTGGAACTCCTAGATTTTGGCACTCTCCTAGATTTTGGAACTCTCTTAGAATTTGGAACTGTCTTAGATTTTGTAAATATTCTCTCCCTGTATTTGTTAGTTCTGCTCAGTTGCTTATGTCATTTCATACTAATCTTAATGTTTGCCTTTTTCAAATGGCTTGTCCTCCACAAGCTGATTCTCTGCCTAACAGACTCATCTTCTGAATAAGTGATCTGATTGTATGGCTTGACTTTGGTGTGCCGTCATTTGATTCCTTGTTTGTGAAACTATCTCAAATACGTATCTGCTGATGTTATTTTAATTCAGAATTTTTTTTACTAGCCTAGGATTTTGTCAACATTTCGCTGTTTCTGTTGTTTTGTTTAAAGTTGGATTTTGTTGTTGTTTTTCAATGGCCTGTTCTGTTGCTATAGGCCAATTTATGCTAGGTATGCCTCTTGCAACAAGTCATACCCTAGAAGACCGCCCAAACGACTGTGAGTACTTGTGGTACTTGGGTACTCGGTGCTTTTGCTTGTGATGTAGTTAGCCTTGTACTAGTATTGATAGATAAGTACTGAAAGCTTAATGAAGGTGTTAAAACAAATGGCTTATTTAAACAAAATTTTTTTATTCATTCATCACTGTAAATGCTTGGGTGCTTGACAAAATTGGCTTGTTATCTCGATGAGGTTTCTAGTTTTAAAGTGCCATGTCTGTCTGTCTCTGTCTGTCTGCCTCTGTGTCTGTCTGTCTGTCTCTGCCTGTGTCTGTCTGTCTTCCTGTCTGCCTGCCTGCCTGCCTGCTTGCCTGCCTTCCTGTATGTTCCTCTGTTATCTCCTTCAGTTGCTGAACCATATAAAACCCTGAACAGAAGGCACTGTCCCTCTGTGTCAGTCTGAGTGTCTGTCTGTGTGTCTGTCTGTGTGTCTCTTCAACCTTTCATATCTGTCTGTCTGCCTGCCTGGCTACCTTTATGTCTCTCTGTTCATTTATTCATGTGTCTATCTGTCTCTGAGTCTATTGGTCTGTCTGTCTGTCTCTGTCCATCCATCTGTCTGTCTGTTTGTCTGGCTGCCCATCTGTCCATCTGTATGTCTGTCCACCTGTTTATGCATCTTGTTGTCTGTCCATCGGTCTTTCTGTCTGTATGTCTGCCTGTCTCTCTGTCTGTATGTCTGTCTGTCTTTTTGTCTGTCTCTCTGTCTGTCATGTCAGTCTCCCTATCTGCATTGCAATTGAACGAGGCTTACCACATATGCCATTGTGACTGCGACACCCATTGGTGTCCGGACTCCCATTGATGTCCACCTCTTCGTTTTTATGGCAATTGAAGAGAGATATGCTGCACCCTGAATTACCATCTGCCGTTCACTTAACGGTCTGTTGTCATAGCAACCCATTCGGTCTCCATAGCAACGACAGAGTCTCGGGTTTAGCAGGAAAATGCCGCCAGTGAAATGGGAGACAATTCATGAGGCGTGGAATTGTCGGCGGTCAGCCCGGTGTCAATAACCGTGGCTCGCGGGCGATAAGTTCATGCAACATAATGCTAGTGCGTTCGTTTGGAATTCTCCGGCATATGGCGCTTTATGTTATTCACGGCGTCAATAACCAGAAATGCTGTTATGCAGAGATGGTTGAATGGTAACACGCTGGCATGAAGATCTAAAGTACGTGGGTTCGATACCTGCTAGCCCTTAAGGTTGACTCAGCCTTCCACTCCCTAGGGTGACTGTAAAATGAGTAGTGGGATAGATGGGCGCCTTGCATACCGCCATACAGTTAAATTCGACTCCTGCTATCATCTGTAACTACTATGTCATGTGATCTTACTGCATACTTCTCAGTTTGAATAAACAATTATTATTATTATTTTATTATTATTATTATTATTATTATCGTTATCATTATGAACCATGGTAATGTGGTAACCATGGCACTACAGAAACAGTCTGGTTACTATGGCAATAAGTGACCATGGTAATCCCGTAACCATGGTGATACTGTGATCCTGACCATTCAATGACCATGGCAATAAGTGACCATGACAGTCCAGTAACCTTGTCGATACAGTGACCTGGACCATTCAGTAACCATGGCAACAGAGAGACCATGACAATCTAGTAATCAGGTCAGTACAATGATCCTGACCATCCAGTAACCGTGGCAATGACGCCCACGACAATCCAGCAACCACGGCGATACTGTGATCATGGCCCTAGCTTCCAAAAGAACTTCACATTATCAATTCAGCAATCTTTCTCTCATATTCGTGCAGTGGGTCGTGATGAAGCCATTGCATCTGACACCCACGTCACTGTTAAGGCAGCGCTATCAAGAAAGTCTGTGGGCGACGATGCATTAGCGATTCTGCAGTCTCTTCTGACATTTCTGCCGTCTTTATATCTGTTTTTATTTTCTGCCACACATTACGAAGTCCCAAATGCACTCGTTAGTGCGGGTTCAAACCTCCTTCCCTGTACTGTATGTAGGGATCGTGAGCAAGTACTTCACTCACAATTGCTCATCGACATCGAATGATGATTGGTCATCAGATAGTGGCACTTAATAAATGCATAATAATAATAATAATAATTAATAATAATAATAAAAAATAATAATAATAAAAAATAAAAAATAAAATAATAATAATAATAATAATAGTAATATGTAAACAATATGTGTGTTACTTTTACCATTGTGTTTCTGAGAAGTTTCTTTAGATGTGTGTAAATAAGTCTGTTACGTATTTTTGCATTGTGATGTTACGCTGTTTTTACAGTGTTTACTGGGACTACGCCATTACAGTCTGCATGGATGATATTGTTTACCTACACTGTCACCAGCAACGTGAGTTCTTCCAATTCACTTCTGTCATCATCGTTACACTGTCATAAGGCCAAAACAAAATAATGTTGTGTTTCCGGTAACCCGACCGAGTCACTTTTTAGGCCCGACTGGGAAAATTTTGTGAAAAAATTTTTTGTGAAAAAATTATTTAAAAAAAATTTTTAATGAAAATTTTTTTTTTTTATTGACACATGAATTTAACCTTTGCGACATTGATAACATTGCTTTCCATTGCATAAAAATATTTATTTTTGCCTCAGCAAGGTGAAATATGATGCCGATATATTCGTTTATTATTATACAACGATGCAGCATTGCATAAAAATATTTTACAAAATAAAATTTTTTCCTACCTACCTACCCAGATTTTAAAACCACTGTTACCGGAAACACACCTATATTTTTTTTGGCCTAAGTTTTTAGCTGTTTTACCTACAATCCAGTAACCATGTCGATACAATGATCCTGACCATCGAGTAACCATGGCGATACAATGATCCTGGTTATCCAGTAACCATGGCGATACAATGATCCTGACCATCCAGTAACCATGGCGATACAATGATCCTGACCATCCAGTAACCATGGCGATACAATGATCCTGATCATCCAGTTACCATAGTGATACAATGATCCTGACCATCCAGTAACCATGGCGATACAATGACCTGATCATCCAGTAATCATGGCCATACAATGATCCTGAGGTGAATTGGTAGCCCATGTCAACTGGATTTAGATCATGTCAAGAGATCAGAGGGTGTTAAGTGCAACTGTCGGAATTAGCCGACTCTTCAACTCCCTCCTGAGTTTTTCTTTCGCTGCTCTATGATTTTTGTTATCTTTGAAAAAACTAATGACTTTGAAAAAACTAATGACTAATGAAACATGGTTGAAATCGGGTTAGGCAGGAAACCGGAGATTGTGGAGACTCGTGGGAGTCTCTGCAGGGGCTGCGGGACAGTAGACCACTAAAAGGTTGTGCATGCGTCAGACTTTAGCTGCTTGGATGTCTTCAAGCCGTCTTTGGTTGAATTCTGACTAGACTCCATGTATTTGGCTTGGTAGTCACGTCCAAATCTCCAAAGATTGATTTTCTTGCCCTTTGCCGTTCTTTCCCAGATGTCACATTCTCCATCTCTCTGTGAGAGATTTGGGCATTGTCCCTGATAAAGAGCTAATACTTCGCAATCACGTAGTGTCTGTCGATCTTGCTATTAATCGTCTGCGTCAGATTCGTACTTGCGATGATCGCTTACCTCACAAGCTGCCTCTGTACTAATCAACACCTTTGTATGGATCATCCATAGAATCGACTTTGGTAATGCTTTTTTCTCCGAATTGGGCTCCTCTCTTATCTCGCAATTGCAGTTTCTTCTAAATGCATCTGCTCGTCTGAACGGTGGCAACCCAGAATAATTACAGTCTGTTCTAAATGCATTTGCTCGTCTCGACATCTCCGCCTACATGCAAGACACTCTGCATCGGTTAACTATATACCTTAGCACATTGAGTACAAGATTCTAGCTGTCATGCAAAATAATTGCCTAGTGGGAACTGCTCCATGCTATCTCAGATCCTTCTGTATCTCTGCCTCTTCTATTCCTGGTCGCATGTCTCTCTGATTGGCTGCACATGGTATTCATGTCGTCCCTTGGGCTAGGTCGTCCACTACCCAGCAGAGAAGTTTTTGCTATTATTGGCCCTGTAACCTGGAATAGTCTTCCTTTTAAAAACAGAAGTGAGCTAATCAGTCTGTCACCGTCGTTGTTTCACAAGGGCTTGAAGTCTGTTTTATTTGATCATGGGGCCTCCCTGCTTGGTCGGAAGCACTGCTGATGAGTTTTTCTTGAAGTTGCATTTGACAGATTTTCACTTTTGTTATGTTATGTTATGTTATGTTGGTATGCAGTAAAGCATAAATTTACTTGGATTTAAGGAAGCCGGTAAGCAGGTTACGGTCAATTAGCAAGCTGGGAAAAGTGAGATTTGAGTTTTTAGATTCACTGTTAATAGTTCCTGGATGTTTTGCTTGTCTTCCTTGTAAATCACTGTCATGTACCTGCTACAGAAATTCATTTGGGGATTCATTCATTCATTCATAGCACAGACGGACAGCAGCACAGACATACAGACAAATGTCCAACAGACAGCACAGACAGACATACACCGGGGGGGGTTACAACCACCCCCACAGACCTACTAATACCAATACTTTAATGCCATCTTGAGGGATTTGGTGCATATGCTTGGTTTCCTTTGGACCTTTCCTCCCTCTCATCGGCAGACAGCATGGACGGACGACGTGTACGACGTGCTTTCATTGCTTTTCCACCCTCGTTCCTCTCCGTCAATTCCCTTTATCGATGCTTCCATGCACGAGACTTTTACGACTGAATGGCCCCGGCGCTGACGTCAAAGATGTTATGGATGAGACGGGAATTGGTTCCATTCCGTTCTCTCGATCACAAGAACTGCCGCCTTCGAACACATGCAAAGTGCCAACTGAGTGGAGGCGCTATGTGAATTTAATCAGTGCTGTGATGTAAAATATCTGTTCTCGCGTGAAGGAGGTGTCCTGTTATTTCTGTGTGTCCCGTTGCTCGTTTGTGTAATTGCCTGTCTAGATGTCTGCTTGTCTTTCTCTCGATCCCACTGTGTCTCTGTCTGGATGCCTGTGTGTATGTCTCGCCATTCATTGAGCGCCTTTTACGAGGCTCATTGGTGTCCGTCTGCTATGTGGTTGTTTGTCTGGTTGCCTGTCTTGTGCCCTGTGTCTGTTTGTCTGTGTCTGTCTGTCTGTCTACTGTATGCTTCTGCGCTTGGTTGTTTATTCTGCTGGACTCATGTCTATATTTTGTTCTGTTCATTTATATATATATATATATATATATATATATATATATAATTTATGGGTATGTATATATATATATATATATATATATATATATATACTGCATTTCTAGTATGTGTGTGTTTGTCTTGTACATATATATAATATAATATATATATATATATTATAATATATATATATATTATAATATATATATATATATATTATAATATATATATATATATATATATATATATTATAAGTATATATATATACTTATCGTTCCGAGGCGGTATATCTCTTTGTGTGAGATGCTTTTAGGAGTTCGGCTGATGTAGAATTGATGAGAATGGTCGGTGGTCAGTCATGGAATCAACCATGTCCGTCTGCCTTTCTGTATGTTTGCATGTCTGTCTGTCTGTCTCTGTCTGTCTGGCTGCTTATCTTTTGGTGTGTCCGTCTCTCTGTCAGTCTCTGTGCCTGTGTTGTGCTTCTCTGGCCAGTCAGTGTCTGTCCGTCTGCCTGTCTGTCTGTCTGTGTCAGTCTGTCTGTCTGTCTGTGTTTGTGTGTCTCTGTCTGTCTGTGTTTGTGTGTCTCTGTCTGTCTGTGTGTCTCTGTCTGTGTGCATGTCTTCTGTGTCTGTCTGTCTGTCCTTCTGTGTCTGTCTGTGTGTCTGTCTTTGTCTGTCTGTTTTTGTCCGTCTGTGTCTGTCTGTCTGTGTTTGTCTGGCCTTCTATGTCTGTCTGTCTGTCTGTTTGTCTGTCCTTCTGTCCGTCTGTCCATCTGTTTTGTCTGTCTGTGTCTGTCTGTCCGTCTGTGTCTGTCCATCTGTATCTGTCTATCCGTGTGTGTCCGTCTGTCTGTCTGGTTATTGGATGAGTTGTGCGTTGTGTTGATGCCCTTGTAACCTTCTGATTGGTTTTGTCTTTGTGCAGCGAACAGTGGGGGTACGTTGGTGCTCGTGGGTCAGGATGGCGTCCAGAGACCTCCCATCCACTTTCCCAGGGGAGGACATCTCCTCGCTTTCCTGTCCTGCCTCGAGAACGGCCTTCTACCGAACGGACAGCTAGATCCACCGCTCTGGTCACAGAGAGGCAAGGGTTAGTCCCTCTCCCGCTGTATGTCCTTCTATGTATACGTCTGTGTGTGCTTGTGTTTCTGTGTTTGTGTTTCTGTTTGGTTGTTTGTTTATGTGTGTGCATATAGGTGTGTTTCTGTGTATGTATGTATGTATGTATGTATGTATGTATGTATGTATGTATGTATGTATGTATGTATGTATATGGCCATTTATATAGCGCCCTACAAGAAACTCACGAAGGCGCTAAACGTGACTACCCAACAGATCTAAACAGATGCGGCTTAAGATGTTTCGAAAATGTTTCCTGAGCTGCATGTGGTGCAATGTATGTGGGTTTGTGTGTATGTGTATGGGTGTGTTTCTGTGTATGCATGTGGGTGTGTGTCTATGTGTGTTTGAAGTGGCAGTGCACTTGTTGACCCTTGTGGGACATGATTGAAACTGTCATGCAGGCTTTTTATTCAGTAGTGTAGAGGAAGCGAAGAGTAGTCCCGATGGTTACCTAGTCGTGCCAAAATCTGGAAATAATTCCTGCTTTAGCAAGGATTTGAACCCCAGCCTCTTGATTGACAGTCTGGCATCTTAACCACTAGACTATTGCACATTCATTCGGTGTCCTAACGATGATTAATATGATGTAATATGGCAGGTGATAAATCTTAAGTTCGTTGGTTCGATGATTAAATCTGTCCAGGCGTTAAATTAACGATTTATCTGTCCTAATGAATACCTATTTATAGCATCAGCCACCAACCCAATGACACTCCACTCCTCCTCACCTGATGCTAACGAAACACTTCGCATGCAACCAACATCCAGTTACCTAGACGACGACTGTTACCTATAGGCAGGGACAGTTACCTAGGCACTTACGGTTACCTAGGCGATGACTGTTACCTATAGGTGATGACAGTTGCTTAGGTGATGACGGTTACCTAGGCACTGACGGTTACCTAGGCACCGACGGTTACGTAGGTACCAATGGTTACCTATCCACCGACGGTTACGCAGGTACCAATGGTTACCTAGGCACTGACGGTTACCTAGGCAACAACTGTTACTTATTAGTGATGACAGTTACCTAGGTGACGACGATTGACTAGCTGACAAAATTATCTAGGCGACGACTGTTGCGTAGGTGATGACATTTACCTAGGTGACGACAGTTACTTAGGCCAGTGGTTCCCAAGCTCTTTTGATGGAGGGCAAAGTCTTACTTTTAAAATATCATGGTGGGCCACAGAAAATTTTTTTTCTTACTTCCGCCAAAATTTCTGATGACCTTTTTTTTGCTTTTCCGTCTTTTTCGTGAACAAATTCGTCAGACGCCTCATTTTGCGCCCCCTCTCCCGCGCCCCATGCAAAACTCATGTATAATAGTTACTTTTTACTTTTTTCGACTATTTCTTTAACAAAAAATTGTCAGAAGCCTAAATCAAGAAAACAAGGTAATTTAATTTTTTTCCAAAATGTGTGAGTGACTGTCGCGGGCCACATTCAAAGGATTGGTGGGCCACTTTTGGCCCGCGGGCCACGGTTTGGGAACCACTGACTTAGGCGATGACAGTTACCAAGGCAATGGGGCCGTCAGTCGTCTGCTGGTTCCAGTTGGCAGAGGAGATTTCCGGTGGCATTCCGTTTGCTTTGCTTTTCCAGGAAAGACTCTTCCACGGTTGAAGAGCAAGCTGAGTGGTGCGGCAGGTGCGCTGTCGTCGTTGCTAAGCAGCGTGACGGAGGATCGGACGCTGACGTCACTGCTGTCGCAGACGTCGCTCGTATCCCTTGACAACGGCGTCGGTCAGGCGATGGAGGAAGATGAAGAGGAATCCAAGGACTACGTCTTTCGTATCATGGCAACCGTCAAGCCAGAGGATTTGCGTAAGTACTCAAGTCTGATTGCCAGGAGACCAAGTCTGGTTGCTAAGAGACCAAGTCTGGTTGCTAAGAGACCAAGTCTGGTTGCTAAGAGACCAAGTCTGGTTGCTAAGAGACCAAGTCTGGTTGCTAAGAGACCAATTCTGGTTGCTAAGAGACCAAGTCTGGTTGCTAAGAGACCAAGTCTGGTTGCTAAGAGACCAAGTCTGGTTGCTAAGAGACCAATTCTGACTGCCGTTTTGGTTCAGATTAGTTGTTTTTTTCACAAACTTTAACGGTATGTGTTGAGGAGTGTTGGTCGTGACAGGAGGATGAGCACTTGACCTTTAGCGAGGAGTGTGTGGGTTTGACTCACCTTGGAGATTGCAGATAACGGAGCTACATAAATATATTAGAGTTTAGCAATAATGGTGATGTCTGCCTGCCCACCTGTGTGCCTGTCTGTCTATCTGCTCACCTTTCTGTCTGTCTGCCTGTCTGCCTGTCTGCCTGTCTGCCTGTCTGTCTGTCTGCTCACCTGTCTGTGTGTCTATTTGCCTGCTCACCTGTCTGCCTGTCTGTCTAGCTACTCACCTTTCTGCCTGTCTGTCTCCCTGTCTGTCTGCTCACTTGTCTGTCCGCGTGCTCATCTGGCTGCTTAACTGACCATCTGCCACACATATTTACCTGTCCGTTTGCTTGTTTGTCTGCCTGCCAATGTGTCTGTGTACCTGCTTGCCCGTGTGTCTATGTCTGCCCATCCGTCCATCTGTGCCTGTCCTTTCTACAGTTCCTTCGTATGGTTTCTGTAGCGGCCGAGGTGTTTGATCCGATGGCAAGGGCAAAGGCGATCAGTGACAGCCTTGGGTTTCTCTGGTCATCGAAGAGAGATGAGGAACCAGCCTCTGAAGCAGCGTCCATCCCAGAAGGTAACGAGATGGAGGAGAAGGCGACCGACCTATACACCAAGACAGACATCAATGGAGCACCAAGGTCAGAATGAACTCAGCGATGCAATTTTCCGTTCACATTCTCGTTCGTTCGTTCGTTCGTTCGTTCGTTCGTTCGTTCGTTCGTTCGTTCGTTCGTTCGTGTTCGTGAGTGAGTGAGTGAGTGAGTGAGTGAGTGAGTGAGTGAGTGAGTGAGTGAAGTCCTTTCGACCATTCAAAGAAATGCAAAGGACTGCCACAGCACAGCATCGTGCCTATGCCTCTGTTGGCCCTTAGCTGTGGAATGGACTTCCTACTATTACTCGAGCTGTGATGTTATCTGGGGGCACTACTATTTCTGTTCGTTCTCTTAAGACGTTTCTTTTTTCGAGGGGCCTTTGCACTGGAAGTACGTCTGATTAGGTTGTACTGTGAGAGGCGCTTTATACATCCGTAAATAGAATAGAATAGAATAGAATTCACAGTCATTCTGGCACACCCTGATTTAGCAGAGCTTCAGTACTTCTTTCATTCTCTCCTAATTTTGTTCCTCTCAATTCATTCGGGAATTTATGTAGCGCCCCTTCAAGGAAACTACTCAGAGGCGCTCAATGATGTCGCTGCACTCAGTATCCTAGGCGTTACCGTTACACAATCCTGTATCACTTCAGATGTGATCTCTGCAACTTGTGCCTGATCTGATATAACGGATCCATCTGAAGTTTCAGCCACAGTTCAAGAAAAAATGCACTACATGGACGTGTTTCCAAAGAACTTTATATATTAAAAATTTACCGCTGGTAGAGACCAGAAGATACAAAGCAAAATCTAAAATATTTTGAACTCTGTGTGCACTAACATGCTAGCAACTTTTCATCGCTATTACAAAACGTTTGCTCAAAAATATTTTTTCACTCCACCCTACTGTCCACGTCAATGTATGTAACAAATATTGTTTCAGTCTAATGTAGGATCTACAGTCTACTGAAAATAGTCGTTAATAATTGCAGTATAATCATCAAAAGACAAGTGGCCTATATTTAAAATTTGAATCAACTTCAAGAAGAAAACGTTTATTAAATTCGAGTAACCTACCAGGGTAACGATACTTATGGGCACCAGCATGAGTGAAGTTCATAATTATATACAATTATACATGCATACAGATTGCAGATGCCATTTATTGACTTGGTCTGCAACGAGAGAGCAGAACTTTGCTTAAACTTATACTTCTGCTGAGCTGATAGTCATAGAACTCAGCAAGAACTTAGCACAAATGTCATGGTTTGTCAAATTTAATTTTGTTAACAGTTCTGCTTTAACGAGGAGGTTCTCAGGTGATTGCGATTGTTAGACAACAGGTTGTTCGTAATGCTGAAGACTCTCTCGCAAAAAAGCATTGGAAGTGGGAACTGAACTGTAGGATGTAATGCCAAGTAACACTCAGTTAGTTGTTAGTTAGTCAGTTGTTTGTAAAGTTTTAAAGACTTCAACCCAACGCTGTCCAACATCCGATGTTGAGTCAACAACGTCTGGTCTGATAAAGCGTAGAATGCAAAATTCATCGTATAGCTTGTTGAGTTTAGTGTGCAAAAATAAGAGCAACATTTGGTGAAGTGGATATTCCTGGACAATTTGGGATCAGTCCAGTACATGGGACGCACAAGGCTGACTCGGGGATTGTCCTGGCGAACCCGGGACGGTTGGCAGCCCTAATGGTCGTGTGTACACTTCTGAACTTTGGAAGGAGGGAAGTGTGAAATACAGTTGCATTGTCTTGTATTGTATTGTATTGTCTTTTATTGTGTCTTGTTTTGTGTTTTGTAGCACGGCCGTGAAGCAGCTTTGTGATACGATGAAATCGCAGATACTTTCCAGAGCATTCTACGGATGTAAGTTCTTTATGCTGTCTTAAGTTAATTCTTTGCATGCGAGATATTTTTGGCCTTTGTCAGTTTATACAGCATTCATGGGTAACAACAGAATGAATGAATGAATAAACATATAGATGTTTGGGTGCCTATGAGTTACAGTTACAGGATATGATTGTACATGGAATTTCATCTGTTGAATGTTCAGGGCTGTCTCATTGTCGACATCTGAAGACCGTGAGGACCCATTTGTCTGGTCTCGTGAACATTCAGGTCATCTCCATGGACCATCCAGTCGATGCTTCCCAAGGTCTGACCACAGAGACGTGGAAGAAAATGTCGGAAACGGGAAGGGTCAGTCACTTGGCAACTCACTCAGAAATCTCTGGATTTTGACCTCTCTAAACTCTGATGCTTTTTGATGTGGGAGCATAGAATAATGGTAACTTCACTGGTGTGAAGAGCATAACATCAACTTGGAAGCAGGATCGATAACCGCTACCCTGTGCCCTGTGCTTAGCTTTTAATTAGTGCTTTATAATTTTTGAGATTACGATTCTGTTGATGCCTTGTGGAATAAGCTGACCAGAGTTCAGTGTTTTGTAAAGTATAAACTATGAGTCCCAACTTAAATTATATCCTTTACAGAATAAGAAGCCAATTCAACGTTTCAGGCACAGAGGTTATATGTTTATATCATCACATATTGTTACTTTACAGCACAAGAAAATTTCCAACAGTTAGAAATTGTGCCGTAGCTGTACTGAGAAACTTTTATAAAACTGGACTTTGCTCTATGTTACTATCAATTATAAAACTTTATGTGACGTTGTCAATTACGTTTTTTAATTTCAGGTAACCGAAGAGCTGGAAATCTACCGACGCGTGTATTATGGTGCTTGTGTTCACGACATCCGACAAGAGGTATCAGACTGTCCAAGAAATATTGTCAGCTTGTATTAATTAATTCATATTGTATTGTATTCGTATTATGTTAATTTATGGCTTTCATACATTTCGAAATCTGACTGACTGAAAAGAACCCAATGGTTGACTTGCCTCACTTTTACGTCTTTAATTGATTGATTGATTGATTGATTGATTGATTGATTGATTGATTGATTGATTGATTGATTGATTGATTGATTGATTGATTGATTGATTGATTGATTGATTGATTGATTGATTGATTGATTGATTGATTGATTGATTGATTGATTGATTGATTGATTGATTGATTGATTGATTGATTGATTGATTGATTGATTGATTGATTGATTGATTGATTGATTGATTGACGTCCCCAATTACTTCACTTTAACGAGTCTGCTCTGTACTTTTGTTTTTTCAAAGGTTTGGCCTTACTTGCTCGGTCATTACAAGTTCGGTAGTACGACAGACGAGAGAGAGGAACTAGACATCGTAGTCAGACATCGCTACGAGCAGACAATGTCTGAATGGTTGGCAATCGAGGCGATCATCCGGCAACAGGAAAAGGAAATCACCCCGGCCACCGCAACAAAGTCATCATCCGAGAGTCAAGATGGTCACATTCTCTTCGTTCGAAAGGACTCGAGTCTGAGCAACGACGTCTTTGAGAGCATCGACGCAGACGAGCGGACTCACCCAGAGACGGTCGTCGAGGAAAGTCCGAGCGCCCTCACCCCAACGCACGATCGGGTTGAGGTTGCGGGGCCGGAGTTGAAGCACGAGGACGCTGTTGTGACTATGGGTGAGTAGATTGATTGATTGATTGATTGATTGATTGATTGATTGATTGATTGATTGATTGATTGATTGATTGATTGATTGATTTATTAATTGATTTATTTGATTGATTGATTGATTGATTGATTGATTGATTGATTGATTGATTGATTGATTGATTGATTGATTGATTGATTGATTGATTGATTGATTGATTGATTGATTGATTGATTGATTGATTGATTGATTGATTGATTGATTGATCTCGGATGATGACTTCATTGCGGTGGTAAGGTGACTGGGTGCGAGTTTTCGGTGGAGAGCTTTGGACGGGGGAATTGTGTTGAGAATATGTAGTTTGATTTGGATGGGGTCGGAACCAGTTTGGTGGTAAAGAAAGGTGTAGGAGTGAATGGTGAATGGTATATAGTCACGGACTCTTGTGCATTCCATTTTTTTAAATAATCGTTTATTAATTCAAACTTACAAGTATGCAGTTAGATTACATGATATGGTAGTAGCAGATGATAACAAGTTTAACAGGGGTCGAATTTAGCTGTACAGCAACCAGCAAGGCACCCATCTGTCCTACTGCCCATGTTACAGTCACCCCTAGGGAGTGGAAGACTGAGTCAACCTTATGAGGCTAGTGGGTATCGAACCTGCATCCTTCCGATCTTCGTACCAGAGTGTTACCATTCAGTTATCTCCTTGCCCCAAGGAACTAAACCAACTAGAAATTTATGTTACTCAGAAGGTCATACTCTTTCTCTGCCTTTATAAAAACGGTTCACAATTTCTTACCTTTTACCGTCATAAACAGATGTGTTACCTTTAGCTTCGTAAACAACTGTGTTACCTTTACCTTCATCAGCAAATGTGTTACCTTTACCCTCATAAACAACTGTGTTACCTTTACCTTCATAAACAAATGTGTTACCTTTATCTTCATAAACAAATGTGTTACCTTTACCTGCATAAACAAGTGTTACATTTACCTTCATAAACAAATGTGTTACCTTTATCTTCATAAACAAATGTGTTACCTTTACCTTCGTAAACAAATGTGTTACCTTTACCTTCATAAACAGATGTGTTACCTTCGCCTGTACTTCTGTTAGGTTTGAATGGATCTGTGATCAGTGAAGTCAAGGGAACGTGTGGCCTGTCTCCAGATGAGGGATTAGGGACTTCCATCGCCGGTCACGGCTCGTCCTCCGATCGACGCAGCGACAGTTACGAAACGGAGTCGCTCCGATCGGTCAGCGCCAGCACGATGAAACGGAGCATCGTCATCACGAATCCATCGATGGATCTGGCAGGATGTGATGGACTGATTCCGGAAGAGAAGAACGGAATCGGTTGCCGTAGCGACGACCGTAAACTGGGACTTGCATTGGAAGAAGGAGGCAAGTGATGCATGGAGAAAGCTATTGTGACCTGCTGTTACTGTCTCAGCCCAGGCCCCAGGGCCATAGCAAACTATAATTGTGCCAAGCGTAAATCTAGCACCCCAGCACCCAAAAGATAGGAGTTAGGCCTATTAGTTCAATAAATTTAAATCATTATGTCTCAAAAGTTGCGCGCCTTCTTGAGTTGCACCCTGTTCCACGAACACAGAGGAACACCCCTCGCTACGGCCCTGTCTCAACTCATCGGATTTCATTTTCAGTTATGATCATATTGTCAGTCGTCATCGTCATCACCAGGAATCATACAAAATATCATCATAATTGTGAGCCAGTCAGTAAATGTAATGAAGATGATGAAAGTAAACTATGAATGTTGTTTTGTCCAGGTCCTGGTGACCATCTGTCCACGTCTCGTGAGAGTCTCGTCTGTCCAGCATCTCCGATTTCAAATTCCTCCAATGGCGGCATCTATTCAGTGAGCTGTTTTCTTGGTTTATCATTGCGAGGATATATATAGTATGTTCAAAGTACCCAGCGTTTATAAGACTTGCCTTTTCCAGATTGCTTGTCCACCATAGGCTGCCTCTGTGTCTTACAGCTTGATTTTGGTGTGCCCGCAGTTGATGCTTCTTCATTAGACTTCGGCGCAATTTAAATTTATAAATATAATATAATGTAATGTCATTGAATATTTATACAGCACCCCTTCATTCATTCATTCATTCATTTCAGATATTTATATAGCGCCCCTTCAAGATTTCTACTCAGAGGCGCTCCCGACTACAGCAGCGGACACTGAATCGGAGTTTCACGCCGAAGCGCATGAGCAATTGTGAGTGAAGGACTTGCCCAGGGTCCGACACGCGGTGGCTTGAGGTGGATTCGAACCCGCAACCCTCCGGCTGCAAGGCACCAAATATACCCCCCCCTTGAGGTGGATTCGAACCCGCAACCCTCCGGCTGCAAGGCACCGAACATACCTCTACACAACCGCGCCCCAACCACTGTTACCGGAAACACACGTATATTTTTTTGGCCTTGCGAACTAATATAATTTAGTTACATCTGTAGTAACAGCCAAGTGCTCGTTTACAGTAGCTGGTCCCACCAGTAGGAATTTATTGTTTCCTTATCTTGTTCATGTCCCTCTTACTGATCCTCTCTCTCTCTCTCTCACTCCAGAACTTTATGCTAAGAACTAGCTCTTTCAAGAATCTGTCCATTCTTTGAAATCATTCAGGTCTAAACTTAAGGCTCATTTCTTTCTGTTAGACCAGATTAGGTCACTGTGTCAATGAGTTTATACATTTGCTGACCTTAACCGTTTGTAATGTTTACGTCTCAGTTATTGTTAGGGACAATATCAAATTTAAATTTAAATTTAAATTTGAAAATGATTGGATACGTTTTCAGCCGGAGTTGCTTGACAATGTTGCGCTTAACCTGCATCGAATCGACAAAGATGTTCATCGCTGTGATCGCAACAATTTATATTTCACGACGCAGACCAACCTCGACAAACTGCGTAACATCATGTGCACGTAAGAACTGGTCAAGTGTTAAACTTTTGACGACGGAATTTAATGGTTTCTGCACAGCGTTCATTTGCAAACTGTTTTAGAATGCTCTTGTTTAGATCTTTTGAGCAATTTTGTTTAACTAGTTAAGATTGTTTAAGGATTAAAAAATTGCAGAATTAAAATTTTTTCGGTCTGCCACTCGATTACAGCAATCTTGTAAGGGTGACCCTACTAGTCGTTACTTGTTCCCTTTTGGGGTTCTCTATCCACGTTGTTTCCCAACTAATATACTGTACTTATGATGTTTGTATTCTTTGTTTCTGTTGGTTGGAAAACAATAAAACTTATGGTTATGGTTATGGTTATGGTTAGTTAGGTTATACTTGTTGGTATATTCGTGACATTGATGGTGTCTTTTGTGTAGGTATGTGTGGGAGAACATTGACGTCGGTTACATCCAGGGAATGTGTGACCTCGTCGCGCCCCTTCTTGTGATACTCGATGACGGTAACCATTTTCATTTCATAAATGAGCCGCTACCTTCCCTTATCTGACCTTACCTCTCCCAACCTTTTGTTGCCTTGCTTTGCCTTCTATTATCTTACCTTGCCTTGCATTACTGTCTGTTACCTTTCCTTCCATTGTCTTACCTTACCTTCTATTGTCATACCTTTCCCTCTATTGTCATACCTTTCCTTCTATTGTCATACCTTTCCTTCTATTGTCTTACCTTTCCTTCCATTGTCTTACCTTTCTTTCCATTGTCTTACCTTTCCCTCTATTATCTTACCTTTCCTTCTATTGTCATACCTTTCCTTCTATTGTCATACCTTTCCTTCTATTGTCATACCTTTCTTTCCATTGTCTTACCTTTCCCTCTATTATCTTACCTTTCCTTCTATTGTCATACCTTTCCTTCTATTGTCTTACCTTTCCTTCTATTATCTTACCTTTCCTTCTATTGTCATACCTTTCCTTCTATTGTCTTACCTTTCTTTCCATTGTCTTACCTTTCCTTCTATTATCTTACCTTTCTTTCCATTGTCTTACCTTTCCCTCTATTGTCATACCTTTCCTTCTATTGTCTTACCTTTCTTTCCATTGTCTTACCTTTCCTTCTATTGTCATACCTTTCCTTCTATTATCTTACCTTTCTTTCCATTGTCTTACCTTTCTTTCTATTGTCATATCTTTCTTTCTATTGTCATACCTTTCCTTCTATTGTCATACCTTTCCTTCTATTGTCTTACCTTTCCTTCTATTATCTTACCTTTCCTTCTATTGTCATACCTTTCCTTCTATTGTCACACCTTTCCTTCTATTGTCTTACCTTTCCTTCTATTGTCTTACCTTTCCTTCTATTATCTTACCTTTCCCTCTATTGTCATACCTTTCCTTCTATTGTCTTACCTTTCCTTCTATTGTCTTACCTTTCCTTCTATTATCTTACCTTTCCTTCTATTGTCATACCTTTCCTTCTATTGTCATACCTTTCCTTCTATTGTCTTACCTTTCCTTCCATTGTCTTACCTTTCTTTCCATTGTCTTACCTTTCCTTCTATTGTCATACCTTTCCTTCTATTATCTTACCTTTCTTTCCATTGTCTTACCTTTCCCTCTATTGTCATACCTTTCTTTCCATTGTCTTACCTTTCTTTCCATTGTCTTACCTTTCCTTCTATTATCTTACCTTTCTTTCCATTGTCTTACCTTTCCTTCTATTGTCATACCTTTCCTTCTATTGTCATACCTTTCCTTCTATTGTCATACCTTTCCTTCTATTGTCATACCTTTCCTTCTATTATCTTACCTTTCTTTCCATTGTCTTACCTTTCCCTCTATTGTCATACCTTTCTTTCCATTGTCTTACCTTTCCCTCTATTGTCATACCTTTCCTTCTATTGTCATACCTTTCCTTCTATTATCTTACCTTTCTTTCCATTGTCTTACCTTTCTTTCTATTGTCATATCTTTCTTTCTATTGTCATACCTTTCCTTCTATTGTCTTACCTTTCTTTCCATTGTCTTACCTTTCCCTCTATTGTCATACCTTTCCTTCTATTGTCATACCTTTCCTTCTATTATCTTACCTTTCTTTCCATTGTCTTACCTTTCTTTCCATTGTCTTACCTTTCCTTCTATTATCTTACCTTTCTTTCCATTGTCTTACCTTTCCCTCTATTGTCATACCTTTCCTTCTATTGTCATACCTTTCCTTCTATTGTCATACCTTTCCTTCTATTGTCATACCTTTCCTTCTATTGTCTTACCTTTCCTTCCATTGTCTTACCTTTCTTTGTCTTACCTTTCCTTCTATTGTCATACCTTTCCTTCTATTATCTTACCTTTCTTTCCATTGTCTTACCTTTCCCTCTATTGTCATACCTTTCCTTCTATTGTCATACCTTTCCTTCTATTATCTTACCTTTCTTTCCATTGTCTTACCTTTCTTTCTATTGTCATACCTTTCCTTCTATTGTCATACCTTTCCTTCTATTGTCTTACCTTTCTTTCCATTGTCTTACCTTTCCCTCTATTGTCATACCTTTCCTTCTATTGTCATACCTTTCCTTCTATTATCTTACCTTTCTTTCCATTGTCTTACCTTTCTTTCTATTGTCATACCTTTCCTTCTATTGTCTTACCTTTCTTTCCATTGTCTTACCTTTCCCTCTATTGTCATACCTTTCCTTCTATTGTCATACCTTTCCTTCTATTATCTTACCTTTCTTTCCATTGTCTTACCTTTCTTTCCATTGTCTTACCTTTCTTTCTATTGTCATACCATTCCTTCTATTGTCTTACCTTTCTTTCCATTGTCTTACCTTTCCCTCTATTGTCATACCTTTCTTTCTATTGTCATACCTTTCCTTCTATTGTCTTACCTTTCTTTCCATTGTCTTACCTTTCCCTCTATTGTCATACCTTTCCTTCTATTGTCATACCTTTCCTTCTATTATCTTACCTTTCTTTCCATTGTCTTACCTTTCTTTCTATTGTCATATCTTTCTTTCTATTGTCATACCTTTCCTTCTATTGTCATACCTTTCTTTCCATTGTCTTACCTTTCCTTCTATTGTCATACCTTTCCTTCTATTATCTTACCTTTCTTTCCATTGTCTTACCTTTCCTTCTATTGTCATACCTTTCCTTCTATTGTCATACCTTTCCTTCTATTGTCTTACCTTTCCTTCCATTGTCTTACCTTTCTTTCCATTGTCTTACCTTTCCTTCTATTGTCATACCTTTCCTTCTATTATCTTACCTTTCTTTCCATTGTCTTACCTTTCCCTCTATTGTCATACCTTTCTTTCCATTGTCTTACCTTTCTTTCCATTGTCTTACCTTTCCTTCTATTATCTTACCTTTCTTTCCATTGTCTTACCTTTCCCTCTATTGTCATACCTTTCCTTCTATTGTCATACCTTTCCTTCTATTGTCATACCTTTCCTTCTATTGTCATACCTTTCCTTCTATTATCTTACCTTTCTTTCCATTGTCTTACCTTTCCCTCTATTGTCATACCTTTCCTTCTATTGTCATACCTTTCCTTCTATTGTCATACCTTTCCTTCTATTGTCATACCTTTCCTTCTATTATCTTACCTTTCTTTCCATTGTCTTACCTTTCCTTCTATTGTCATACCTTTCCTTCTATTGTCTTACCTTTCCCTCTATTGTCATACCTTTCCTTCTATTGTCATACCTTTCCTTCTATTGTCATACCTTTCCTTCTATTGTCATACCTTTCCTTCTATTATCTTACCTTTCTTTCCATTGTCTTACCTTTCCCTCTATTGTCATACCTTTCCTTCTATTGTCATACCTTTCCTTCTATTGTCATACCTTTCCTTCTATTGTCATACCTTTCCTTCTATTATCTTACCTTTCTTTCCATTGTCTTACCTTTCCTTCTATTGTCATACCTTTCCTTCTATTATCTTACCTTTCTTTCCATTGTCTTACCTTTCCCTCTATTGTCATACCTTTCTTTCCATTGTCTTACCTTTCCTTCTATTATCTTACCTTTCTTTCCATTGTCTTACCTTTCCCTCTATTGTCATACCTTTCTTTCCATTGTCTTACCTTTCCTTCTATTGTCATACCTTTCCTTCTATTATCTTACCTTTCTTTCCATTGTCTTACCTTTCCCTCTATTGTCATACCTTTCTTTCCATTGTCTTACCTTTCCTTCTATTATCTTACCTTTCTTTCCATTGTCTTACCTTTCCCTCTATTGTCATACCTTTCCTTCTATTGTCATACCTTTCCTTCTATTGTCATACCTTTCCTTCTATTGTCATACCTTTCCTTCTATTGTCATACCTTTCCTTCTATTATCTTACCTTTCTTTCCATTGTCTTACCTTTCCCTCTATTGTCATACCTTTCCTTCTATTGTCATACCTTTCCTTCTATTGTCATACCTTTCCTTCTATTGTCATACCTTTCCTTCTATTATCTTACCTTTCTTTCCATTGTCTTACCTTTCTTTCTATTGTCATATCTTTCTTTCTATTGTCATACCTTTCCTTCTATTGTCATACCTTTCCTTCTATTGTCATACCTTTCCTTCTATTGTCATACCTTTCTTTCTATTATCTTACCTTTCTTTCCATTGTCTTACCTTTCTTTCCATTGTCTTACCTTTCTTTCTATTGTCATATCTTTCTTTCTATTGTCTTACCTTTCCCTCTATTGTCATACCTTTCCTTCTATTATCTTACCTTTCTTTCCATTGTCTTACCTTTCTTTCCATTGTCTTACCTTTCTTTCTATTGTCATATCTTTCTTTCTATTGTCTTACCTTTCCCTCTATTGTCATACCTTTCCTTCTATTATCTTACCTTTCTTTCCATTGTCTTACCTTTCCTTCTATTGTCTTACCTTTCCCTCTATTGTCATACCTTTCCTTCTATTATCTTACCTTTCTTTCCATTGTCTTACCTTTCCTTCTATTGTCATACCTTTCCTTCTATTATCTTACCTTTCTTTCCATTGTCTTACCTTTCTTTCTATTGTCATATCTTTCTTTCTATTGTCATACCTTTCCTTCTATTGTCTTACCTTTCCTTCTATTGTCATACCTTTCCTTCTATTGTCACACCTTTCCTTCTATTGTCTTACCTTTCCTTCTATTGTCTTACCTTTCCTTCTATTATCTTACCTTTCCCTCTATTGTCATACCTTTCCTTCTATTGTCTTACCTTTCTTTCTATTATCTTACCTTTCTTTCCATTGTCTTACCTTTCTTTCCATTGTCTTACCTTTCTTTCTATTGTCATATCTTTCTTTCTATTGTCTTACCTTTCCTTGCATTACTGTCTGTTACCTTACCATACCATACCTTTGCCTTGCATAACTTCTATTGCATTACCTTCCATTGTCTTACCTTGGCTGAAGTAATCGTCCATTGTCTCACTTTCTGTTCCTTTACCTTGCTTGCCTTACCTGTCCATACCTGTATATTTACAATTTTCATGAATTCTGTAGAAGCGAAAACGTTCAGCTGTTTCTCGCAGCTGATGAAGCACATGTCAGCAAACTTTCCACACGGTGGAGCCATGGATCAGCACTTCGGAAACATGAGGTCACTTATCCAGGTCAGTCAAAGTTCACTTAGGTCACTATGGGTCACTTGTCTAGCTTGTCTGGATTTGGATTGCTAGTGGTCACTTGTTTAGATCATAAAAGGTCACTTGTTTAATGCTTATTCTCAGTATGTTTATCAACACTGTACCCTGAGCCTATTTTCCTGGTTGTGGTGTGCCAACCAGCTTTGCTTAATAAATGAATGTAATAATAATAGCAGGTTATGAAAGGTTACTTGTTTAGATTATAAAAGGTTACTTCTTTAGGTCATAAAAGGTCACTTGTTAAGGTCATGAAAGGGCACTTGTTTAGGTCATAAAAGGGTAACTTGTTTAGGTCATGAAAGGTCACTTGTTTAGGTCATAACAGGTCACTTGTTTAGGCCATAAAAGGTCACTTGTTTAGGTCATAAAAGGTCACTTGTTTAGGCCATAAAAGGTCACTTGTTTAGGTCATAAAAGGTCACTTGTTTAGGCCATAAAAGGTCACTTGTTTAGGTCATAAAAGGTCACTTGTTTAGGCCATAAAAGGTCACTTGTTTAGGTCATAAAAGGTCACTTGTTTAGGCCATAAAAGGTCACTTGTTTAGGTCATAAAAGGTCACTTGTTTAGGTCATAAAAGGTCACATATTTAGGTCAGTGAGCTCACTTGTTGATGTATTACAGTCTGTTAAGCCTTGTAATATTTTGCCACCAGATGATATTTAGGGCTTTGTTGTGCTAGAGCTATAGAAATTGTAATACTGATAGCCACGATGGCGATGGTGGTGGTTTTGGTTGTGTTCGTGGTCATGGTGGTGGTGATTGTTGTTGTTGTGGTGGCAATGCCGGTCGGAATGGTGATGGTAAGAATGATGATGATGGTGGTAAATGATAATGACTTTGATAATAATGACAATGATGGTGGTAATGGTGATAATGGTGACAGTGATCATGGTGATAATGGGGGCGGCGGTGGTGATGATGACTATTATGATGATGTTTGTTTTGTATGTTGACAGATCCTGGATCCGGAGTTGTTTGAGCACATGAAGCAGAATGGAGACTACACTCACTTCTACTTCTGCTATCGCTGGTTCCTCCTCGACTTCAAGCGTGGTATGTTGAATGTTGTCCCATCAACCATTTCCGATCAATCATTAAACAAACACAGAAACAGCTAAAAGTGATATAATAAGTTTGATGACTTGTGTACTTTAAGCTGATCTGCTGTGAACCATAATTAATGCTCTATGTTTTTGCTTTTTCTCATTTTTTCTTTTGGATGCTGTTTCTGTCTACTTGGTGTAATAAAAGGGGGTGTTCATATATACACTGTGTCCACGATAAAGTAGACCCCTAGACTTTGTTAAATATCTTGGTCAATTGTACTACTATAGGTACTAAATTTGGTGCACATGAACTTCAGTCTATTCTATCTAAACCCTGCAAATTTTATTACAATTGATGCAACGGTTACGATGATATACCCTTATGAAATTGGGTGGTTCAGGAACCAAGTTACCAACACGTAAAACGCATCGACAGATGCGTGCGCGGCTGATCATCCTGACTCAGCACCAGTTCTCCGACAGCATTGATATTTGTTTGCGTCCATGGTTTTGTTTGCGTCTCGTGGTTTCCTTGCAACTGATCCGGTTGTGGCAATCTTTTTTAACAGCTTGCTGACACCAGCTAGGGACCAATTTTTCATTGGAAATTCTGTAATGAGTCTCCTACGCCATACCCCTTCGTCTCTCTCAACTCCTTGATTAAAATCTTGTCCTCTGCACTGAAAACCATTTCTTTACAACCAACTACTGTTACTGTTACTGTTACTGTTACGTAAAACAGGTCTCGTAGTCTAATTGTTTCCGAAAATGACGCTTATAAACAACAGCCTATCCCTGCGGTAGCCAGAAAAATGACGTAATTCTATGCGTTTTACGTGTTGGTAACTTGGTTCCTGAACCACCCAATTTCATAAGGGTATATAATCGTAACCGTTGCATCAATTGTCATAAAATTTGCAGGGTTTAGATAGAATAGACTGAAGTTCATGTGCACCAAATTTAGTACCTATAGTAGTACAATTGACCAAGATATTTAACAAAGTCTAGGGGTCTACTTTATCGTGGACACAGTGTACATGCATACATACCTGCACACAATGCATATCAGTACATACAAGCATGCATACCGTACATACATAGATATTCGTATCCACTCACAGGGATGGGCAGTAATTTAATTGATGTAATTGAAATTACGTAATTTGAATTACAATAATTATTGTAATTGGTAATTTGTAATTTGTTGCTCTGGATCATTGTAATTTGTAATTGAATTACATTTTTTCATGTAATTTGTAATTTCAAATTACATCTGTAAAATCAATTACTTTTAAAAGAAAACTAGAACCAGAGTCTCCACAACCATAGAGCAGTTTTGAAAGCATCTTTTCCTTATCTTGATTACCATCACTATGGTATCTCTGGAATGAACGATAGCAACACCGAACTCCTTGAATGCTTTCACAAAATTGGAGCCATTGTCAGAAATGGTAGCAGCAATTTTGTCAAGTGTTAGACCGAACTCATTATGTATTAGCCTACATTTGCGCTACGACATCATGCATGTATGCTCCAACAAAACATCTGCTTGCTACTTAAGGCAACTGAGATCGCTCAAATGTATTATGTAGATGCATCGATCCAGTGAGAAGTTACTCCCATATAGCCTAACGTCTATGTTTTGTAGACCACACATAGATAACTGTAAAGATATTATTCATAAAATTAAATGCTGCACTTCCTTCATTTGCACTATCTACCAGATAGACTCATTATAGTTTTGCAAGCATGATTATAAGGTGAAAAAGACGCCGATTATCGATGACTTGTTCAAACAATTGCTCCTTCTTAGAGAAAATTAAATAAACAGTTTCAAACAGTGTAATACATATATGAACAGTGGAAATAAAGCATGTGTTTCCCGACTGAATTTCTTGATCACAATTATGTACCGGTATGTAGTTTGTAATTTGATGTAAATGAAATTACGTAATTTGTAATTTCCAGCAAATTTCTAAAGTAATTTGTAATTTGTAATTCAATTACATTTTCCCAAGTAATTTGTAATTTGTAATTCAATTACATTTTACCATGTAATTTGCCCATCCCTGTCCACTCATAAGTGCTCCCACCCCAGCCCTGGAAAAAGAGAGTGATTTCTCGGATGTTGATAGAAAGTGGAGCGTTTCTGATGCCTATCTACTACCCCAGGCGTGGTCGATTTGGCTGAGGCCGCTGACGCTGGCCTGTTTGGAGCCATCTGTAGGGAAGCATGCCATGTCCTCCGGGGAATCTTCCCACCAACATGACAAAACAAATATAACTTACGTCCTAGAATGCACAATTTCACCCGCCCCACCAAGGATAAGCGTAACTACATTCCGCGAGTCTTGTTCAAAGATATATTAATTGTCTTATAATCACTTGTAATTGTCTTCAGTAACTAACTCAAGTTCGGCTAAACAGCTAATTAGTGTTACTTGTAACCAGTTGCGTTCATGACAACCGGATTTATTGAATTAAACGAATATCGATTGATTTAACGGAAGACGTGTTGTGACATCTGTCTGTGTAGAGTTGCTCTATGAAGACGTGTTTATGGTTTGGGAGACCATCTGGTCGGCTAAACATATCAGTTCACCGCACTTCGTCCTCTTCATCGCCCTCGCCCTCGTCGAGTACTACAGGGAGATCATCATCGATAACAACATGGACTTCACCGACATCATCAAGTTCTTCAACGGTCAACATGCCTAACTGCTCTTGATATAATATATTGGGGAAGGGGTTTAACATAAGGGTAATGGTAACACTCTGGCACGTAAAGCAGAAGATCAGCACGGATGGGGGATTGCTTCGCGCTACCCGCCCAAAGGTCGACTCAGCCTTTCATTCACTGGATGGCGTTGGTAAAATGAGCAGTAGGACGTGATGGCCGCCTTGCAAGACTACCAAACAGTTCAATTCGACTCCTGTAATAACTTGTGATCATCCGTACATTCTGGGAATCGTAATCATACTGCGTTCACGTCAGTTTGAATTAATAAATGAAGATTATTATTATTATTATTATCTTATTTGATCCAGTGGGGTATGGGATAGTCCAGTGGTTAGCAGTACTTAGCACGCAGGACTGTCAGCTCATAGGTCGGGGGCTCAAACCACGCCTGACGGTCGATGGGAAGATCAGAGAGCGAGAGTGAGCATTGACCACCTGCCCTTGTTGCTGCCTTTTAAAGTTGGCTTAAGGACTTTGACTCAGGACTAGAAAACAACTTACTAAGGACTAAAAGCCTTTTTTTGACCTATGCTTGTGACTGAGGAGTTTTGTCTTCTATATAAATTTGATAAATGAATTAATCAATAATTCATGAATGATTTTCCGGTAATTATTGTATTCTCTGTTTGTTTTTCTCCTAATTTTTGTAGAAATGGCTGAAAGGCATTCCGCTAAGGAAGTTCTTCACATCGCTCGCGGACTGGTCTACCGTCTTCAAGATCTTATAGAGAACAAATAGACTAGTCTGCTTCACCAATACCCAAGGTCTTAACAAGAACCATGAACAAGTCGACTAGTCTGCTTCACCTACACAAGATCTTCACAAAGAACCATGAACAAGTAGACCAGTCTGCTTCACCTACTACACTTGAGATCTTCACAAGAACCATGAACAAGTCTGCTTCGTACCTACACTTGAGATCTTAACAAAGAACCATGACCAAGTAGACTAGTCTGCTTCACCAACTCCCAATGTGGGGAGCATCTGGTAGTCATGTTGTAAGAGTATTCCGTTCCGTTCTGTTATGGAGTGCAATGCTCTGTTGTTCTCATCTTGTCAAAACAACGGTTCTATTATCATTTGCCGAAAAAGCAAATCAAGTTTACAAATTCTTTGCGTGAACAAGACTGCAACGATTCCGATTTGATTTTTGTGTTTCTAACATATTTATAAATAGTTACGTAAAGAGTTATAAATCGTCATTTAGCATATGCAACATTTATCTATATGTATTACCTTTATGTAACAATATATAATCATATAACAATGGTTATATTCAATTCAATTCAAATTTTATTGTTCCCAACATAAAACAATATGATTGTATATGTTACAGACTGAAAGTTATATAGCTTCTTTTATGCACCTCTCTTCTTCTGGTTCTCTGCTTCCTAGGCAGGTTAAAATGTCCGACGTCGCCACTGCTGTCTTTGGGCCTCTTCTTTCAGCTTTCTGTATCCATCCGCCATCATCCAATCCAGCATCATCTGTCTTGATCTTCCTCTTATCCGCCTCCCTTCCATTTTTCCTTCGATGACCGTTCTTAAGAGTGAGTCTCTTCTCAGTGTGTGTCCAATCTATTTCCTTTGTCTCTTTCTTATTGTGTGTATCAGGGCTCTTCTCCAATTCTTCCCATCACTTTATTTGTTTTGTTACATCCAGCTGATTTTCGTCTTTCTCCATGTCCACATTTCAAAAACCTCCAGTCTTCTTATGTCCTCATTTCTCTTTTAGGTACCTCTTTGTGGTGGTAATATAGATATTTGCAGATTATAAATACCCAGGAAACTCATCATAACAGTGTGTTCCCGGGTGTATCAAGAACCACCTTGTAATAGGGTTCAGTCCCAGTCAAGAGCTTGACTAAATCTGGCAGTCTGATTCTGACTGTGCTGCATCAGTGTATGTAGCTACTGTTTAACGACGCTGTGTCATAACAAAGATGATTAGTATCGCCCTCCTCCTTCTGCAGGCTTGGGACTGGTGCTACCAGAGTACGAGCAGTGGCGGAGTTTCGCTGTATCAGGATTCTTGTTTTGATGAAGCATGTTAGAAAGATGCTAGAGATGTAGTTTGTATGAACGTGTATGCGGATTTATGCTTGTGCTGCAGTTTTCTCGTAATCTCATTAGTTGAGTAATCTCTGCATTTCTTCAGCACCAAAAACAACCAGATCATGTGAACCAAGTTATTCAATGGTGCTCAGACAGAAATGAAACTGCAGAGGCAGGTCATATATATGTGTGTGTACATATATTTACATACAACATGTGTGTCTATTGTGTCCACCTCCGAGCACCTGTTGGAGTAAATAAGAAGTTATATTTGTGTGTTTTGGAGGCAGGTAAAAGTAAGTAAGTATATTCTTTATTAAACCGGTTGCAGAAGAGCCGCACTCTGGTGTACAAACATCATATGCAAAATAGAAATACAAAATCAATAGGAGTACAGCATTCTTCCTGGAAATGTTTTCATCATATTATTGTCGATAAGATTTTATTAGTAGGCTTATCTATTGAATTCCTACTGGAGTACCCACTGCGTACCTATTGATGTAAGGAAGCAGTTGTGCCTGTGTTTATCGTAGTTGAAATGCTGCAAAACAAGTTCACCAAATGTTGGTTTTTAATTTTTTTTATTTTCATGCATTTTTGTGTGTACATGTTGTATACAAATGCATCACTGTGCACAGCTACATGTCTAATTATGGCCATATGTATGTATGTAGATATATTTGTATACAGTATGTGTGTGATATGTCTGTATGTATGCGTGTGTGTGTGTTTGTATGTATGTGAGTGTTTGTGACTAGCACTGTACAAATGTTCAAAGGCATGAAACGGCACCTATGGATGGAACTCGGAACTACGTGTGCATGGAAGGAGGACTGCAATTCTCGGGTAACTGTAATTGTAATTGTAACTGTAATAATAACTATTTGTAACTGTAATTGTAGCTGTAGTTGTAAATGTAATTGTTGCTGTAACTGTAATTGTAAATGTAATTGTAACTGTAATTGTAACTGTTGCTGTAACTGTAATTGTAATTGTTGCTGTAATTGTAATTGTAGCTGTAATTGTAATTGTGGCTGTAATTGAAAATTGTGGCTGTAATTGCAAATTGTGATACAGCTGCAGACAATAATGGCCGATAAGACGACGTTGAGAACGCAATAATACTTTCCAATATTTACCAATATCTTATGGCTGCCATGTTCATTGACATTGCCCTCCTCATTTATCCAGGCTTTAGACTGGCACTACACAGACCATGCAATGACTTGTAGAAGAAGAGCAGTTCCTTAGCTAACCCCAGAAGCAGCCATGGCTTTGAAGCGTTAGCGATTTCTTTTTCTTGGCATCGGCTTACCTACAATAACTATTCATTTTCATTTAACAGGAAACAGTGATGTCATTTCCGTGTAAGGGTGTGTGACAGCCAAGTGGTTAGCTTGGTCGACTGTTAACAAAGGTTTTGGGGTTCAACTCCACACAAGGTCAGAAATTTGTTTCGAGATTTCAACTCCATTTGCTCCCTTAACCAACTCGGCTGTAATGAGTACACTGACCGTACACTGTAAGTGGGACGATCAGACGGCAAGGGAGAGGACTGACCCCTTCCCTCACGTGCCAAGGTGAAGAAAAAGGAAGTCTCTAACACAGGGGTGGCCAACCTTTTTTGGCCTACGGGCCACAATGATTGTTGGTAAGCACGCGGCGGGCCGCAAATGCTTGTCCTCACAGCCTCGAAAGAAATACAAATGTTTGTTTCATATTTTACAAGATGTATAAAAGCAGGTACGACTACATTAGGTCACTGGAACTTACAACACTAAATCTTTTAGTGTTTTAGACATCATTATTATGCAGTATTGTAGTAGTCGGACAAGTAAGTAGGTGCAGAATGAGACATAAAAATATTTAGAAAGGGGGCCGTGCGGGCCGCCAATCAGTAGCCCGCGGGCCACATTTGGGCCGCGGGTTGGCCATCCCTGCTCTAACATGTCATACCCATGGCTGCCTTTCTGGCTGGCTTAGGGGACTGCTTTTCTGTTTCGTCTTCTGAGGATTTTTAAACGTTTCTAATTTGCTGCTGATCTGTTTAATGCGATGCAATACGATACAACAGAGTATTTAGTAATAAGTGAATGGAAGAGTCTTCCATATCGTGTGACCTTTGGCATTGAGGTCAAAGGCTGTGTTATAACGAGATCTTGGAAAACATTGAATTAAACCTGCAGCTTCTATTGCAACCGCGTTCTATCCAAACTTGTGTCAGAATGTACATCTGTTTTTCTTGTTTGGTCATTTTGATTAGAACAATGCATTTTGATTGAAATAATGCATTTTGATTAGAACAATGCATTTTGATTGAAATAATGCATTTTGATTAGAACGGTGCATTTTGATTAGAACAATGCATTTTGATTAAAACAATGCATTTTTATTAGAACAATGCATTTTGATTAAAACAATGCATTTTTATTAGAACAGTGCATTTTGATTAGAACAATGCATTTTGATTGAAATAATGCATTTTTATTAAAACAGTGCATTTTTATTAGAACAATGCATTTTGATTAAAACAGTGCATTTTGATTAGAACGATGCATTTTGAATAGAACAATGTATTTTGATTAAAACAATGATTTTGTTTGGAAAAATGCCTGGTGCATTACGATTACGTCGCTAAGAAGTCATCATACGGATTAGATCAGATTTGTTCTGTTGTGGCTGGTCGATCAAATGAGTACTGGACTAATAACTCCTAGTTTGCAGGTTCAGATCAGAGGTTTGCTGAGAGGGTTACTGTGTATGTACCTTGTGCAGTCCATAACTGACAGCTTGTAGGCTATGCCTTGTCATCAAGACTATGGTGCTTTGCCAGTCTAATCTGACTTCTCTGGCCCCATTATGATTTGGGCATTATGTTGCTAAAATGACTGAGATGTGTGTCTTTTATGGTAAAATGACTGAGATGTGTGTATTTGATGGTAAATGACTGACATGTGTGTCATTTATGGTTAAATGACTGAGACGTGTGTGTCTTGTATGGTAAAATGACTGAGATGTGTGTATTTGTTGTATTTTTTGGTAAATGACTGAGATATGTGTCTTTTATGGTAAAATGACTGAGATATGTGTCTTTTATGGTAAAATGAATGAGGTATGTGTCTTTTATGGTAAAATGAATGAGGTATGTGTCTTTTATAGTAAAATGACTGAGATGTGTGTACTATTATGGATGTTGAAATCTGTCAGTCCTTGTGTTGTGATATATTATGCATGACCTTTCAGTTCATGACTTTGGTGGTTGCTTGGCTTGCAAGCACAGTGTTTACCGAGTATTTGGATTAGGTACCATCCTTGGAATATTGTGCCATCTTAGCCTGTCAGTCTTCTGGGGTAATGTTGTCAGAATGCTGTCCCTGCTGGCATACTTATAGACACTTGATGAGACCCATATGGGCAATGTATAATGGTTCCAATATAGAAATTTGGGGCCACTTTTGGGCTTGCTGGCAGGGGTCGTCGTGTGTGTGGCTACGGCTGAAGCATCCTTCAAACACTTGGACCACATTTCTGATTTATTTCAACATGGGAATGTAAAGCTGGTGTGTTACATTTAGCTTTATGGTAATGTAAACGTGTTACATTTCCATTTTGTAACCAGTTGTCATGTATCGCAAATAAATCTTGCATAGGTGTTCGTGGTTGAGCGCTACATGTGTGTGTGCTCACTGGCACGGCTATTTCCAATCTTTCAGAACATCTCTCAAACTTGAACGTTTTTACATAATTTTTGGACATTTAAATGATGTGTCACGGTTTAGAGCAGCGCTGCTGAGGTGTCTGAAAGACGCTATATAAATGTTCGCAAATGCACTGAGCACCAGTCGACGCAGAACGACTAGGGACCGCACGGCTAGGGTGCTCCTGTTAGTGTGATCGGGGTACACATCAGGCAGTGTTGGATTGCCCCACACGGAGTACGGCAATAGCAGTGCTTAAGGGTTTCAGATCAAAGGCGTGTTCTCTCACTGCGCCGAGTGTACTTTTTCGAGTAGACGCCAAGCGTCGTACACTCGCACTTGGGTGTCCTAAGTTGACCGTAGTGTCTGATCGGGGAGTACTCGACATTAAACTATAACACACTGCAGGTGTCTTGTGGGTTCTGTTGTTGGTCTTACAGTGTACAGATTGTGTACTGATCTTCATGTACAAATCTTATTTTTTTAGCTTTGGTTTTCAGGCTTTGTGAGATATGAATAATTATTAAGTAATAAAGAATTGAACAGTGTTAATGTACATTGTACTGTTGATTAAAATAATGATGATGATTACGTTGTTGTTGTTGTTGTTGTTGTTGTTGTTGATTATGTTGTTGTTGTTGTTGTTGTTGTTGTTGTTGATGATGATGATGATGATGATGATGATGATGATGATGATGATGATGATGATGATGATGATGATGATGATGATGATGATGATGATGATGATGACGACGGTGATGTTACTGTAGACAATGAACTTGAAAATGCATATTGTACATTTACTGACTCGTTAATTCTTCCTATTTTAATGTTCTTGTATGCTTAAAACTGTTATTGTTTGAAAAAAGCGAAAAATTACGTTGTTATTAGATTCTGTGGCATTTTCAGTATGTCTTCCTGTTTCATAACCAGCCTTGTCATTGGCATTTGCATAACAATTAAATAGATTGTCATAATATATGACAATTCTGAATATTCGTATTTTTAGCTCGAAATTTATTTTAGCGCTATTAAGAAAAGTCAAACTTGGCTTATAATTATTATTGTTGAGCGTTGAGTGGCCGAAGCTGCGTCTCGAGAAACGGAGGACGGAGTGAGGTAGTTTTCTACCGCAAAGAAATTTGTAATATCTGATCAGCTCACAGGTAAGCAACAATAACGAATGAAGTGTCGATTCTAATATTTCCAAGGTCAAGGAATCGAACTATCGCACTGGCAATAGTGTGAGAATAGTACTATCCAAGATGGCGGCCAATATGGCCGCCGAAACACAAAAATGTGTACATCTAAGTTCATAGATAAGCTACAATGACAAATGAAGTGGTGTCCATTGTAATACTTTCAAGGTCAAGTAATCGAAACGCACTGTTTTGTAGCTGTTAACAACGCTACCTGTATGTTGACAACTGTAAAATCTAATAACATTTCAAACAACCTTAGATGTAGTAGGCCTACCAAAATGAATTAAGTTGTGTTGTATGCATTGTCTAATAATTTTAGCAGCATGGCACATTGACCCGGCTTTAGACTACTACAAATAGTACAAATTGATTGCCATGCCTTTACGCAGTTTACGGCATCCCCGCCATCCCATGCTCAGTACGAAAAGCATGGGGCCCCGAGTGGTTAATCCGGCCCTGCTTGTGCCTCGACGAATAGCCGGACGTGCGTCATCTTCTACCAGTGAGGACCTGCTCGTCGGCAGCGTCATCGTGTGTGCGAACGCTGTCACCCGCAGCTGCGCAACTTGGCTTAAAGACTGAACATCCATGCCTTCTGTTAGCTTTCGACGGGAATCCGTTGGTGGTACACGTGTGTGCGTGGGCCTGCCACTTGTGACTTTTACCTTACATGTGCACTATTTTGCTAACTGAAGTAGGCCTAATATTTTCGTCGTAGGCCTAGTGACACTTACAATCACAATAAACTAGCGCAGAGAGCGCCTAGCTTTGATTAGGTGTCTTGACCCTAATTAAGCGGGGCTTGTGCCCCTTTTGGGTCTTCCCTGTTCCCTAGCCAATGCACCGATAATAGGCTATTGTTGCATATAATTATATACACACATATAAATATGTGGGCCTATATATAGGCGTATATAGGCCCAAATATGCCCACTTTTCAGTGATCGTGTCACAAAAAATCATAATACTTATAGCGCGTAACCAGCTTAATTAATATTTAGTTTAGTTTATTATTGCTACTTTAATTACAGACTCCCAAACCGAAAACTTTACGGTATAATTATTGTTCTTATCACTAGGCCTACTCTTACTATCACACTGTTTGCCTAGTATTACCCGAGTTAAAACTTTGAAAATACTGGGTGTCATCCTTCAAGATAATCTCAAACTCACAGCCCATATAGACCACCTCACAGCAACTTAATTGCTCCTCCTCTTTTTATGCTATCAGAAAACTCAAAACCCATGGCCTTTCTTCCTCATCCATCCATAATGTA
The DNA here is from genome assembly GCA_020284085.1 of Aporrectodea caliginosa. NCBI lineage: Eukaryota > Metazoa > Annelida > Clitellata > Crassiclitellata > Lumbricidae > Aporrectodea > Aporrectodea caliginosa. The sequence continues at coordinate 634,685 of JACEVL010000201.1, forward strand.
ACCAAAACCACTACCGTTGCTATAAAGTATAAACTTCTATATGCCTCCCCATCCTGGTGGGGTCTCACACTGGCTTCCGATAAAGAACGCCTGGAAAAACAGCTAAAAAGAGCCAAACGCCTAGGTTACCTAGAGTAATCCTTTCCAACAGTCTCTGAACTTGCCAATATAGCCGATGCGAAACTCCTTTTCTCCATAGGCTATTACACAATCCCAAGCATGTAGGGCTGTAGGCCTACTTCACCAACTCCTACCTCCACTCCGACCCCTCTCCTCTCACCAATTAAGACCTAGAGCACACAACCATACTCTCCCACCCAAGGACAACTCTCCATTAATTATTCCCAGATCATTATATAAAAATATTTACTAGTTTATTATAAAATCTTCCTGTGAACTTTAATTATTCATCATCACTCATGTTAGCATTTCTGCGTTTTTGTCAGATTGTTTTTCTCAATTAAACGAATATAATATTAATATAATATAGGCCTACACAAAATATAGCGTAACATAAATTATTTAATTTTATTCAGAGATTTTCAACTTTTCGAGCGATGACGTAATTTCCGTTTCTGCCCACCTCATTGTTGACGACGTCATCGTCATTCTCTGCAGTCTACCTTTTCTAATGGCTGGATGATGGATCTGACGATCGCAGATTTTTGCAATTTTTGCTATAGTTTGCGAATTTTTGGCTGCGTTTGTGTTTGATAACTTGAAGATCATGTTTCGTAGATTACGACGTGTCCTTTTCATGAGGCCCTTTGTGAATGCGTCAACGACTCAACGCAGGATACGGCCCGATCTTTTCGTCGAGTTCGACCGATGGAAGAGGCTGCGACCGTCCAGCGCTGCCTCCGGAAGTTCTTCTTCGCCAGGAACAGGTATCGGTAATCCCGTAGCTAAATTATTTCATAGGGTCAATTTAAAATGGATTGATGAAAAAAATTGTTTTCTTAAATTGAACTGGGATTGATGAAACCATTTCTGCCGTTGCAGAGGCTGAAGTCGTGAGCGATGTTTAGGCACACAAACAAACAAACACACACACACACACACACACACACACACACACACACACACACACACACACACACACACACACACACACACACCCCACACACAGTCACACACAGACACACACACACACACACACATTAAGGCTGGTACTGATTAAAAAATTAATCGATTAATTTCCAAAATTAAACTTCGATTAATTGATTAAATTCGATTAATTTGATATCTGTTATGTTAAAATAGTCTTGGAAGACTGTTTGGCAAGCATTTAGTATCGTGGTGCATGTATTTTTCTCCCGTAATTTTAGGCGTCGTGAGAGTCGGTTAGGGTCAGGTTACGCGTCGTGAGGGTCGGTTAGGGTCAGGGTTAGGGTTAAGTCGTCTTTAGAAAACATCGTACCTTCCGCGGAGCATGGCAAAAATACCGTCCCACGCCCGAAAATACATGCACCACGATACTAAATGTTTGCCGACTGTTTAAAATCTAGTCACTGAGTCAGTTACTACATTCCTTCTACAAAAAAATTCAATCATTCCACATGCTGAAAGTGATACGTCAGCGATGTGTTTGGACCACGGTAAGCGAACTGTTTATTGCAATGAAGACAGTTCACGAAATTTCATGTTTTCAAAAAGGCTAAAATTGCTTCTGAAAAGCTGTACTATGCCAATAGGTTATCTGAATGTGAAAATGACCTGAGAAAAACTTGTAGAAATATAAGGTCATTGTTAAATTGTGGTAACAACTTCTTACTTCTGAGGTCTTTAGGCTACCTTTAGCTATGTGAGTACTTCAGACAAGTCCAAGGTTGCTAATAGGTTTAATGATTATTTCCTGAACATTGGTTTTACTTTGGCCTCCAAAACAGACTCCTCATGAGTCATGATCGCATCCCACATTTAAAAAAAATTTCTAACCGCCCTTGTTCTTCAATGAGTTTGTTGCAGACCAGTTACGGGTCTCTGTGAGTTGTGGGGTTGATGATATTGATCCCACAGTTGCTAGGGCCACAATTCAGTACATAGCCCCATGAGATATTGCGAGTTCCTCTCGCTTGACTGCATTGGTAATTCTCCAGAATCATGCTCTTGGTGTAATATTAAATTTCTACTGGCGCTCCAGCACCAAATTTGCATCCCTTAAACATAGAATACTGAAGCTACGAGATATAACCAAATTACAGATAGACCTGTTCACTTTTAGGTATCATCGTCACATGTTGTCTCCCAACTTCGATGGATTTGTTTATCTTATAATACTAAAGCATCTGATAAATATCATGGTGCCAGTGCAAGAACCAAATTGATACAATTCTCCATGAAATGTTGTGGACCGACACTGTGGAATTCCCTTCCTGCGGATATAAGAAACACTGTATATATGAAGCAATATAAACTTCGATTAAAGAACTTTTGTTGGTGTATAGTTAATCAGTGGAATGGCTTGATGAGATTGCCTCCTCCCAACTTTGCCTAGTGATTGACTATTTGTTGATCAGTCATTGTCAGCATTATTATTTCTTTTATTAGTTTTTGTGCAACCCTCAACTCTGGGATCTATTTGATAATCGCTTATAATGTATATTTTCAACTCAGTGTTTCACTGTACATATCTTTACTTTTTGCAGCAATTTCATGAAAGTATTAATGTTATAAATGAGTCAGCCGAGTCTTTAGCAGGTCTGCGTGACCTTTTTCGGCTGTCTCATCGACCTGCATGAATGTTGTATTGAATTTGCAACTTGATTGTCCTTGTCAGAAACAGTGTGTTGCATTGAAGTGTTGATGATATGCAAGTCAATAAACGAGTCAATCAATCAATCATATATAAATAATGTATACATACATATATATATATATATATATATATATATATATATATATATATATATATATATATATATGCTATTGCTTATGCAGAGGCAATGTATGCAGTCGCCTATGGAGAGGCTCTGGATGATGTCGCATATGGAGAGGGTCTGTATGCTGTCGCCTATTTAGAGGCGCTGCATACAGTCACCTATGGAAAAGTTCTGGATGATGTCGCCCATGGAGAGGCTCTGGATGATGTCGCCCATGGAGAGGCGCTGTATGCTGTCGCCTATGGAGAGGCGCTGTATACTGTTGCCTATGGAAAGGCTCTGGATGATGTCGCCTATGGAGAGGCGCTGTATGCTGTCGCCTATGGAGAGGGTCTGTATGCTGTTGCCTATGGAAAGGTGCTGCATACAGTCACCTATGGAAAAGTTCTGGATGATGTCGCCTATGGAAAGGCTCTGGATGATGTCGCCCATGGAGAGGCTCTGGATGATGTCGCCCATGGAGAGGCGCTGTATGCTGTCGCCTATGGAGAGGGTCTGTATGCTGTTGCCTATGGAAAGGTGCTGCATACAGTCACCTATGGAAAAGTTCTGGATGATGTCGCCCATGGAGAGGCTCTGGATGATGTCGCCCATGGAGAGGCGCTGTATACTGTTGCCTATGGAAAGGCTCTGGATGATGTCGCCTATGGAGAGGCGCTGTATGCTGTCGCCTATGGAGAGGGTCTGTATGCTGTTGCCTATGGAAAGGTGCTGCATACAGTCACCTATGGAAAAGTTCTGGATGATGTCGCCTATGGAAAGGCTCTGGATGATGTCGCCTATGGAGTGGCGCTGTATGCTGTCGCCTATGGAGAGGGTCTGTATGCTGTTGCCTATGGAGAGGCGCTGCATACAGTCACCTATGGAAAAGTTCTGGATGATGTCGCCTATGGAGAGGCTCTGGATTAGTGTTGTTTTAGTTTTGCCTTGAGTTTTAGTTTTAGTTATTATTAGTTTTACATGCTAGGTGTTTTAGTTATTAATAGTTTTAGTTATTTCGCCAAGTTTTAATTTTAGTTACAGTTTTGGTTAATAGAAACTGACACTTCCTTGTTTCAGTTTTAGTTTCTTCAGTTTTAGTTTTAGTTTTAGTTTCAGTTATTTGTTCACTGATATTTAGCCGACAATAATGCATATCAAATTACTGCCAATAGGCAATAGCAACCATTATTCTTACAGTATGACAACATGCCATGTATCATACATGATATAATGTCCCTTTAATGATTAGTATGGTACAAATTTCTTGTTGAGCTTTATCTGATTCCCCGATTTTCGTCCCTATGTACAAAAACATTGAATATTCAAGGACGCTAGGTTTTCGTTGTGTGTTTTCATTAGGTTTTCGTTAGATGTTTTAGTTATTATTAGTTTTGACCGGTTTAGTTTAAGTTATCGTTTTTGGCCGGCTCCGCGAGTTTTAGTTATTATTAGTTTTAGTTATTTCACCAAGTTTTCGTTTTAGTTTTAGTTTCAGTTAACTATAACCCTGAGTTTTCGTTAATGAAGGTTTTCGTTTTAGTTTTAGTTAACGAAAACAACACTACTCTGGATGATGTCACCTATGGAAAGGCTCTGGATGATGTCGCCTATGGAGAGGCGATGTATGCAGTCGCCTATGGAAGGCTATCGTGATGTCGCCTATGGAAAGGCTCTGGATGATGTCGCCTATGGAGAGGGTCTGTATGCTGTTGCCTATGGAGAGGCTCTGGATGCTGTCGTTGTCACGGTGGTGCATAGCGGCTGGCCAACTTAGACGATGGTCAGCAGCGGACGCCTAACAAGAAACGGAGCTGGTGGTCTAGTTGGAACAACCGATGACCCAGGGTTGCTAATGGTGCCTAAATAACACCTCCACCGACCACTTCGGTCAAAGCGCAAGAGAGTGACCGACTCACCCGATCGTTGTCAACAACAACAACATAGTAGCCGTGGGGCTGCTACCGTTACGACACAATGCATGGACTGAAAGGGGAGGTCGTGACCCATACACCAGAACGATGTCAACTGCTTCCGAAGCCTCTACGCCTCTCTGCGATGACTTAGTCTCAATCAACAACCTAACGAAAACTTAAAAACATGACCGAGTCATAATTATAATGACGGCCATAGAAACCTGAACGTACTCATTTTACAGCACGCCTGGGTGATGATCACGACAGTGCCTTGACCAAGACTCGAGCAACGCCATTGCGGATTGCGGAATCGTGCATAGACGCTTAGCAATAGCGATGCTTGACCCACGGGATCAAGCTGAACAGACAACGCCTGGATTGATATCCGCTGCGACGCCTTGGTACGACATTCCAGACATGTTGCTGCAGATTCCAGCTTCAGAGTAGATTGACAGAGATTGATATTTAAGATACTTTTATGCCGTTAGAGACGTACGATCCGCTGGATCAAATTGATCGAACAGCATAGATTTGAGGGACTGGAGATACGTACGAAAGATATTCCGACTGAAAAAGAACGATTACTAAAACTGGACACGATTGACTTCTTTTATTAACTCTTTCATCCGACTATCAACTGACTTTTATATTTATCACTGTATTTTTACTAATATAATCTAATAAATTTAAAACCTCATTTCGAATCGTTTTCAGCTTCGTTCTACTATCACTCCACGGAAACTCTTCTCCAACTTTTATCTGACTACGGTGAGTCAGATGTGTCTGACTATGGATGTCCTCTCTTCTTGGATGGCCTCCAATCGGCTACTCTTAAATCCCTCTAAAACACAGCTCATTTGGCTGGGTAGCCGTAGACAACTTCAGGGTATCGACTTTCCTCAACTTACCCTGCTCTTTCCTCACATAACCTTTTCCCTCACAGTTCGTGATCTGGGACTTTCTCTTGACTCCGAGCTTACTTTATCTCAACATGTGAACTCAATTGCACGGAGTTGTTATTATCAGCTTCGTCAGCTTCGAGTGGTCTCTCGCTCTCTCTCTCATGATGCAGTTGTGGTCCTTGTTCATGCCTTTGTTACTAGTCGAATTGACCACTGTTCCTCTCTACTTGCTGGCCTTCCCCTTGGTGTTTTGGGGCGACTAGATCGAGTTCTACGCTCGGCTGCTCGGCTTATTGGACGGCTTCCTAAGTACTCTCCTGTCTCTGCATACATGCGTGATGTGTTGCATTGGCTGCCTGTGTCTCAGCGTATCTCATATCGCATTGCTGCTCTTGTTTCTCGCTGTGTTCTTGGCTGCGCTCCATCTTACTTGCGTGATCTTTGCCGCCCAGTGTCTGATGTTCCAGCGCGTCGGGTGCTTCGCTCTGCGACGAGGGGTGAGTTCCTTGTTCCACGGACTCGCTTGGCTATTAGGCAGCGCCGTGCTTTCTCGGTTGGCCCTTCCATCTGGAATGACCTACCACTTAAGCTCCGTTTTTACTTGTAAGCCATCTGACAGGGTTCTACAAGTCCCTCAAGTCTTTTTCTTTAGTCGTGGCTGGGCCGGGAGCGCTCCTGAGTAGTTTCTTGAAGGGGCGCTATATAAATGCTCTGAATGAATGAATGAATGAATGAATGAATGAATGACTTCTATGGTGCTATTTAACATGGTCAGAGCGCTCCTATCGCTTTTCGACATTAGCTCTACCTTTGACTATGGACCATTCCATCCTTCTGCAGTGTCTCTCCACTTCCTTTGGGTTGTTTGACCAGACTCTTGAATGGCTCCGATCATTCCTTTCTGAACTCACTAACTGTGTGGTCCTTGGCTCCTCCAGGTCCCTTTAGGTCCATACCCCTTTTGGTGTGCCCCAAGGTTCTGTCCTGGGTTCATTCATTCATTCATTCCGAGCATTTATATAGCGCCCCTTAAAGGAACCTACTCAGAGGCGCTCCCAGCCCAACCACGGCTAAACAGAGAAGACTTGAGAAGGCGGCAGTAAGCAGGCAAATTGCTGCGAGGCATCAAGCGCAGCTCAAGTGGGAGCCCATTCCAGGTTGATGGCCCAACAATCGAGAAGGCTCGGCGCTTCTTGAGACATAAACGGGCCCGGGGGACAAGGAGCTCTCCCTTGGCCGAGGAACGCAGAGCCCAACGGGGGGCTAGGTCAGAGACAGGACGACAGAGGTCAGATAGTTATGATGGAGCACAGCCAGCAAGGCACCGCCAAACTAAGGCTGCTATCCTGTAAGAGATGCGCTGCGAGGCAGGAAGCCAGTGCAGAACATCGCGCATATAAGCAGAGACTGAAGCGTATTTTGGAATACGACCAATAAGTCGGGCAGTTGAGCGGAGGACCCGGTCAAGAAGGCCTATTATAGGCCAGAAGGGAGACCAGCGAGAATTGAACTACAGTTATCGACTCTGATGAACAAGAACAACGGCAGCATCATGAGAGAGAGAGAGAGAGAGAGAGAGAGAGAGAGAGAGAGAGAGAGAGAGAGAGAGAGAGAGAGAGAGAGAGAGAGAGAGAGAGAGAGAGAGAGAGAGAGAGAGAGAGAGAGAGAGAGAGAGAGAGAGAGAGAGAGAGAGAGAGCGCGCGGAGCACAACACGCAGCTGGCGGAGCTGGTAGTAACAGCTTCGCATAATCAAGTTAACATGTTGCGAAAAACTAAGCTCTTGGTCGAGCGTCGCTCCAAGGTCACGTACAGTAAGTGAAAAGTGACATGACGGTAAGTTTCAGCCAACAGTTGCATGTCTACACCGGCCAGCTGTCGGCAGGGCCGGATTAAGACTTTCGGGGGCCCTAAGCCAAGGGCCGGGTTAAGACATCCGGGGGCCCTAACCATTTGTCCATTTTTTTACTTTTAAAAATTTCTAATGACTTTCTTTTGCTTTTCCGTCTTTTTTCAGAAGAAAATTGTCAAATAAGACCTTCGTATCATCTGATTTTTATATTTCCTGACAGTTGGGCAGTTGGAGGCCCTCAAACCGTATTTTTTATATTTCCTGACAGTTGGGGGCCCTCAAAAGTCAAAACGTTGTGGGGCCCTAAGCCATGGCTTATTTCACTTATAGGTTAATCCGGCTCTGGCTGTCGGCGACTACCAAGCCAGATAAACTGAGTTTTGGATGGGTTTAAGAGCAGACGGTTCGAGGCCATCCAACCAGAGAGGGCATCAATAGCACGGCACATCAGCCCAACAGAGGCCACCGCATCGGCCGCACGGCCGACATACGCAGTGGACATACGCTTGTATAATCATCAGCATAAAGCTGATGCAGCAGTCCGCTAGACCGCAGCAGGGAGCTAATATCAGATGTATAAAGGATGCACAGCAAAGGGCCCAAAACCTACCCTTGGGGTACACCAAAAGGGGCAGGGATCCAACGGGACCTAGAGGACCCAACAACAGCACAGTTTGTGCACCCAGTGAGGAAGGAAGAAAGTCAATCTAAGGGTTTGCCAGTCAGCCCAAAGGAGACAGCAAGACGCTTAAGCAAGATAGAGTGGTCGACAGAATCAACTGCCGAACTGACATCAAATAGGGCCAATAGAGTTATCTGACCATAAATAGTCCATGGCGCCATAGAAGTCCGAAAGAAGGCGAACCAATAAAGTCTCGGTGGAATGATTCTTTCGAAAACCCGACTGTAAGGGAGCTAGCAACCCATGAATGTCTAAATAAACAAACAGTAATGTTGGTTAGCTACAATAGGCCTACGCTCCAAAGTTTTAGAGAGGAATGTCACATTAGCGATAGGACGGTAATTCGCAGGATCACTTGCGTCCAGTCCATCTCGCTTCAAGGCACGAAGAACAGATCGCTTCTGTGACGCAGGCAGTTCAGCTTCCTGAATCGACCGGTTACATATAGCTCGGTGAGGAAGGGAAGGAGGTCATCAACGAGCTCTTGGACGAGGAATGTGGGCACAGGGTCCAACTCACACGTCTTCGGTGCAGAGGCAAAAATGAGTTGACGTAACTCCAGGCTTGTGACCTCATTAAGGATGGAGAGACAAGCGTCAGTAGTAGTGAAGTCTGGTGGAGGAGCTGTAGAAGTAGCAGCGCGGATGAATGCGATCTTGGCAGTAAGACGCTCCAAGAACACATCTGCGGTGAAAGGCGGAGGAGACTGCGGCCAGTGTGATTTTCCTTACAGATTTTATTTTAGTTATAGTTATAGTTATAGTTAATGATTTTTTATTTTAGTTATAGTTATAGTTATAGTTAGTATTATTTTTTAGTTATAGTTATAGTTATAGTTAATGGATTTTTATTTTAGTTAATTTTAGTTACTACTTAGTTACAATAATTAAGTCTATAAGCAAAATTGTGCGTATTAATACGCTGTTTCACAATTTACTCAGAGCTATGAAAACCTTTGAAGCATGGGTACAGTCAGCTTCATGAATACACGAGTTTCCAAAGTAACTGACAAATTTCACAATAAAAATTTCGCATTTTTCGTTCTCATTTATGTCGAATCGTCCATATTGCACTTCCTATTTTTATTTTTGTATTAACGAAAATAAAGATGAATTTTCGTTAGTGTTATTTTCGTTATAGTTATAGTTATAGTTAATGATATTTTTAGTTATAGTTATAGTTATCGTTAACGAAGTCATTTTATTTTCGTTAACGAACATTTTCGTTATCGTTATCGTTAACGAAAATCACACTGACTGCGGCTGGTGGCTTGATGAATGCATGGCGACCAAGAAGACCATTGTACGTAGTCCAAAGTTTCTTGGGTTCCTTTGACTGGCGGATGATGAGAGACTCCCAGTATTCTCGTTCTCTGTCCCCGTAGGTGGTGTGCATTTGCCGGATGAAGCGAATCCAGGCTGTCCGGTCTGAACGAGATCGAGCGCGTTCTCCTGTAGACTCGTTCGAGGCGCCGAGCGCGCGCCTGACGTCAATCAAATATCACAGTTGTGTTGTGTATAATGTAATGTATTGTATGCCGACCGTGGCTAGGCCTATATGTGCACTGTGCAAGGATTTTACTTTCGGGTTAACACGGTCCGTACTGCAGGTACCACCCCTAAATGGGATGGTAGCCTACCAGTTAAAACGTGTTACGTGTAGCAGTGGTTATGGATCTCACGCTATTTAAATTAATTGAAAAAGGGCATGGTCAGTACAGTCGCTATACAGAAATGTGTACATAATTATGGCAAACTTATAGTATCAGAGGGCTGAAGGATTATTATAGTAGCCTATCTTTGGGCATGCTGTGCGGACGCCGGACGGTACCAGGTTTTCTAATGACGACACTAACCCTAACCCAGACTCTAAACGACCCTGACGACGCCTAACCGACACTCACGACGCCAGAAAACTTACGCAAAATAATCCTTTAGCCCCCGATACTATAAGCTTGCCATAATAAATTATTATAGGCCTACAGCTGCTATCAATCACATAAGATAGATATTGAAATTGCGCTTCTTACTTGCATTTATTCTATTGTAGATGATTCTATGGGCATCAGCGGAAGTTTCCGAAATGTAGATGGCAGGGTTTGTGCGACAACAAAATGTCATTTAATTACTTCAGAATTTGACTCCGATGGTTTGTGGGCGACCAGTTAAAATCCAGTAATGGACGAAAAAGTCCCAGGCGGTAACAAAATCGCGTTGGCCGAAGGGGAGTCGCTACACGACTCGGACTCTGACCGGGACGATGGACCCCCTCACACTGCCGGCAGAGCGGACCGGATGTCGCATCGGACGGCCAGCCAGAGCCTACCGCGTTTTCTCGAGGCCGACGGAGACAGGGTGTCCGAAGCCAGAAAAGTCGACTCGTTGCCTGTGAAAATACTCGACGAGTCGTTCGCGACGACCGGCGATAAGAAGACGCGTGCCAAGAAGATGATACGTTCTTTCGGGAGTTTTATGCAAAAGGTGGCCCGCCAGATAACGTCTGTGACGCTGTACGCGTCGCCGGTCTCGAGGTTCAAGACCCAGGCCAAGGAACTCGACACCGCTGACCACGATTCCGATTCGTCCAGAAACGGATCGTCGAATTCGCCGAAGACTTCTGGAAAATCTCTGATTCGTCTAGCTGCGGCCGAAGCAGGCGAGAAACCGCCTGGAGTGATAGGCATCCACAATCATGGCAACACTTGCTTTATGAATGCAGTTCTCCAGTGCCTGAGCAACACCGAACTGCTGCTTAGCTATTTTATCATGGACCAGTACAAGGACGACATAAAGCGCAGTAATAAGCACAACGCAAAGAAGTTTGGTACGAGAGGAGAACTGACGGAACACCTGGCCACGCTTCTTAAGAGCCTCTGGAATTGCAAATACACGCCAGAGATCTCTAGTGATTTCAAGGCTATCGTTGCCAAGTACGGCTGCCAGTATCGCGGCTCGTCCCAGCACGACGCGCAGGAATTTCTTATCTGGCTGCTCGATAAGGTTCACGAGGATTTGAATATTGCAACGAAAAAGAAATACAGAGCAAACAGGGTCAGTATTATCATCTTTGGGTGAGAGATGTAATGAGTAAGTAAGATGTTAGTTACAACTGTTTTAATACTCTACCAATTCTTCAATGTGTTTAAGAGTGGTGAAGCACTGGGGCTATATAAATGCTTACTATTGTTGCTTGCTCATCGGTGACATTAAATGCTGACCTTTTGCCCTCTACGATAAAGGTGCAAAGTGATCACTTTAGAAGACTACAGAATATTTAGAATATAAGAACAAAGTATGGTACAGTTTGCAGAAATTGTAGTGCCGCAGATGTTAACAGTAGCATGATGGAGTTAACAAAATTTGAACCTGACTTCGTAAGTAGGATTGGTTTGTCTCAAGGTCATTTGATTTTATAGCTTATGTTTGTTCCATGTTCATTTATGACCTTAAATAGTGAGTGACCTTTTGAGCACGTTGAAAGGCTCCATGTAAATTTTTAGCTATAGCCGTGCAAGGCGTGCATTTAGTTAGATAAATGTACATCTATAAGTGCAGTTTAAGTGCTGCTCGACTTATTGTTGGAGTTCCGAAGTTTTAATAATTTATCTAACTACCCGGTACATGTGAGGTAGGATGAAGCAGATGCATTTCAGCCTATGCAATTCAGTGTCATCCTTGCGTGACCACAGACCTCTTTTATTCTGCAACACTAGGTGATCTGGTTGTTCCCCCATCGTGCCCCCATCAACAATGCAACAAAGAAGCTTTGCCTTGGTTGGCCCCTTATTCTGGAACAAACTTCAGTGCAATCTACAACATGAGCTTATTCTTTATATGCCTCTATTGCAAGCATTTGAAGGTCATTTTGTCCTAATGTCTTTTAGTCAGGTCATGACCACCTCTGATGAATTTTCTTCAAGAGGTGCTATATAAATAAGCAATTACAAGCACAGTATGTACCAATCTATGCAGAACTGTGACCTTACAGATATGTTTTCAACTTTCCATTCCTACTCTGAAGTCTTTTTCTTCTACACCACCTATACATCGCATGATGTGTAGTAAGGAGGTTCAAGTTTGTATGGTAATAATCTTTGAGTTTAGGATCCTCATTGGTTTTACTACCAGTCCCGCTGGAATTGGTAATAAAAGCACCAAAACTGGTGTAGAAATAGAGTGCTATACCCATGAGCAGTACTGACTGCTAAGCAAGTATGCAAGAAATCACTAAGTAAGTGAGAAAAATTAAGTGTACTTGCTTACTAGTAAGTGAATCATTATGTAAGACAGACAATCTTTTATTCATTCAATTTGTAAAGAAAAAAATTCTTGTCAGTGATTTCAAGTGACATAAGCTTTGGTGACACATTACAAATGCTTGTAAAAATATTCTTATGACACAGTGTGCTCGGTCATAAGAATTCTTGCAGATATGAAACAAGAAGCAAAACATACCATGCGGATGGTTTCCTTGTGACCAAAACAGATGGTATAGCGATGCGATACATAAAGCGTTGTATTTCACAAAATTAAGGGCTCAAATTACCCGAGTCAATTACTTGCCACTTAAATAAGATTTATAATATTTTGTTTGCTTACTGACCTAGAAATTTCTTGTACACGTCCTGTATCAGTACAGCTTGTGGGCTTGGCGCTCTTTCGACAAAAGTCAGGACGTTCTTGTCACAGGTTCCCTTCAAGGCCATCCAGGATTGTAAACTTAAAGAAAACCAACAATTCCTCAAAACTCTGCTGTTGTATTAGTGTGGTTATGGCATGACTCTTGTGGAGTGCAGCTAGACAGAGGCACTGCCAGCTTGGGGCCCCGTGGGGACAACAGTGGCTGATTGGTTAGAGTGCTTGCCTTGTAACATGGAGAGTATGGTTCTGGCCTCCCCTGAGATGGTTACTGTGTAGGGACCTTGAGCATGTCATTCATCAACAATTGCTCAGCGCCATCGATTGATGCTTCATTAATAGATAGAGGCGTGTAATAAATGCATAATATTGTTAATGGTAATAATCGTAATAATAATAATAATTGTAATAATAATAGTTAATAATAATGATAATACCGGTAATAAAAAATAATAATGGGAATGGAAAGTCTGAAGGCTGCAAGCTGTAGCTGTTTAGTCATTTGAACATAGATATCAGGGAATTGTTAAAATTGCGAAATGTTTTAAGTGATGCATTTGAATTATGGGTAGTATATATAACCGATTATGTAAAAATAAAAGTAAATAAGTTTGACTGTTTATGAATGAATTGTGCCTTGTGATTTGATAAATGCAGTTAAAAATGTAAGGAGGCAATTGAAAACTATTCATGAATGAACGATGTTTTGTAATTAGTCGGTACAAAGTGCATTAAAAATAACATCATGTTACATAGTCTGTGTCTCTGACCTTTATCTGGTTTGCTCTTTCTCATACCCCCCCCAAAGTTCCTACCATTTCAATTTTCAAATGCTGTTCTTCCTACCCCACAGTTCCTACCATTTCAAATACTGTTCAGTCTGTTCTTCCTACCCCAAAGTTCCTACCATTTCAAATGCTGTTCCTGGTGTTCCATTTGAAATGGTCTACCTCATGTCTGTGACTGTTGCTTGGAACCCTATCTCAGTGGGATGACTTTCCAAGTATGTAAATGTAATGTAAATGTAAATCTTCAAAATTACTCAGCAAAAGCCGCGTCAGGGAGACCAGCTTGTTCACCAAGCGCTATATCAAATCTAGTCCGGAATAGCCGGGCTGCCCTGTTCGATTACATTACATTACATTTGCTCTAAACTGAAACCTTGTCTCTTCCAGTCAGTTTGTGGTTGATGAATGTTTCCTGTTTCGTGACTTCAATTTGTATTACTCATGATCTGTTATAGGGTCTATTATCATATTTCAGCGTAATGTGCAGGAAAAAAAACATAAAGAAAAAATGTATGGATGCACAAGGCCATGTAATTAGCATTAGAAAAATAAGTGAATAATTATGGATTATTTTGTGATTGGTCCAACAGAGCAGCTACGGACGAACGGACGAAGATGTTGCAGCCGAAGCTCTGGCCAATCACGCACGCTGTAACAACAGTTTCATCTACGACATTTTTCAGGCGCTCTATCGGTCGTCTCTGACCTGCCCCAATTGCTCTCACCGAAGTACGACCTTTGACCCGTTTCTTTCCGTGTCTCTGCCGATTCCGCACAAAACCAGTCAACCTTATTATGTGACCGTCGTTTGGAGTGGCAAAACAGTGGCCCCGAGTCGGTTCGGGTTCCTCTTAGAACAGGAGAGTCTGGTGAAAGAACTTCGGCAGACTGTGTCAGCCGAGACCAAGATACCTGAAGAATCGGTAGTTTTTCTGACTTGAATTAGTCATTTAAAATCTTCTATGACTTCTTTATCATCTTATTATTATTATTATTATTATTACTATGCATTTATGAAGTGCCACTATCTAAGGCCAAAACAAAATAATGGTGTGTTTCCGGTAACCCGACCGACTCACTTTTTTGCCGCGACTCGAAAAATTTTGTAAAAATTTTTTTTTCCGGAAAATTTTGTGAAAAAAAATTTTTTTCCGGAAAATTAAAAAAAAATTTTTTTTCATACTTCACATGCATTAAGCCTTTGCATGCCGGTGATGCAGAATCGCGACATTATAGGTGCATTCACTGAAGCAGAGACGTTCGGAAACTAGCGGTCTTTCAATGGAAAGAATGGTGCCGTAAATTACAGCAATAAAAGGGCTAAAGTGTGGAGTTTGGGAGAGGGAGGTAATAGACCCGAAAGTGGTGGATTTTCTCAGGGTAATTTCACAGGGTTATTTCACAAATCTGACCGCCATATTCATTGTATCAGAAATACCTATTATCGTACGTGCCATTATAAAAGTAAAGCCTCCTAATAGCAATCAGCCTACTTATCAACCTCCGTAGCATTCTACTTTTGTAGCAAACAGCCTTCTTAGCAACCAAGCTTTGTAGCAAGCCTCATTAGCAACCAGTTTCAAAGTCAGACTTGGCCCCTTTAGCAACCGCCTTCCTTAGCAACAGTTATCGTTAGAAACTGTCCTGCTTAGCAACTGCCTTCATTAGCAACTAATCTCCTTAACAACCAGTCTTCATAGCATCCAATCTTCGTAGCAAGCAGTCTCCTTAGCAGACGACGTTAGGAACCATATTTCTTTCTATGCAGTGTTAATAATATTATAACAATAAATGGGCTCAATGTTTCCCATGGACAATTTACACACATGTATGATGTTGAGGAGATAACAGACACTGAAAAGTCAGCGATTTTCTCACGTTACCACCCATGCATATTTCCTAAAGAGCCGCTGTCTGCTACACGTTTATTGTTTAATGTACATAATCCGTAATTCCTTCCCCACCCCTGCCCCTTCCATTTCACCTTGCAAGAAAAACGATGTCAGCAAAAATGAAATAAATAAGATTGTTTTCTACAGCAGTTTGTAGGTACATTCTGCAAAAAGGCATTTTTAATACTCGCATAGAAAATATATACTTTGGTACAGCATGTACCGCTGTGCATAAATGGGCAGTGGCATAATTTTGGGAAATCACTGCATAAAATTATTTTACCAAAATAAAATTATTTTCCTACCTACCTACCCAGTTTTTTTTAACTCTGTTACCGGAAACACACCATTATTTTTTTTGGGCCTAATCAGGGCCGTTTTAGGCACTGTGCCTAGGGCCTATGAACCTTTCAGGGGCCTACGCAAGTCTGAAAATGAAAAAATAAGTTCAATGATTGAATCTGATGCGAACAAGAAAAAGAAAATTTGAAATTCTTATTTAATAATTTTTACAGTCTTATGGTTTTTAACATTCCTTTTGTTTTCCGTGAACAGTGAGTTCTTCGAAAAAACTATCTGATGCAGCATTCAAAATCTTAAGAATGCAGCGTGATAAAAAGTCAATGGCAATCACAGCAGCAATGGAAAAATGGCTTGACTCAGACACCCATGTCATATTCAGCATTGGAAACACCCATATAGGCCCACATAGGTTATCTTATCCATTGCCCATTAAACTTAATTGATTCATATAACATCCTAGCATTATTGTGAAAGTGAAACCGGAAATACTGCATGAGATCTTAGTGGATATAATTCAGGATATTAAATAATCAACATTACAAAAAGTTAGTTGAAATTTAAAATCAAAACTGGGTGTGTTCGTGAATTGTGATTAAACATGACATAATGTGAATGTGTAATTAATAATTATGCATTTAGCTTTAATGCAAAGCTGGCATTTGGGGCCTATGGATACAAGAGTGCTTAGGGCCTACGACGACCTTAACATGACCCTGTATCTAATGACCAGGCATCAGTCGATGGACATGAGCAGTCGTGAGTGAAGGACTTGCTCAAAGTCCCTAAACAGTAACCATCTCTGAAGAGGCTCAAACCTGTATTCTGCATTACAGCGTGAGCCTCTAACCAATTGGCTAACGTGTCCCACAAATGGCTACAGTGTCCAACAACTTGCATTTATCATAATTCTCAAAGCACTAGCTTATGATCTTTAAATGAAACCTATGTGAGAAACATAGAGCTCTGATTGATTAGATCACTGCCTTGTTACATGGAGAGTAGGGCTTTGAGGAGCCTCCTCTGAGATGCTTGCTGTGTAGGGACCTTGAGCAAGTGCTTTTGCTCACAAATGCTCAGTACCACCAGTTGATGCTTGGTCATTTAATAGGTAGTACATATACTGTTTATTGAAACATGAAGCTGACAAACCGCAACTTTGCACACATGAAAATATGTCTAATAGGCTAATTATCTTCTGGTGCAGTAAATGCATAACAATAAAAATGACCTTAGTCAAAAGCAAAATAACAATTAACTGGAGAGGTCAAGTCAAATCCAATTAGGTCAGGGACACTTCTAGGCCAACTACAATGGGTTGCAAAGCCAAAAGGTGTGTCTTAACTTCATACCCGAATGAAATTAATACACCAAGAAGTGCTCAGAAGTGTACCTAAGGCCAACACTTTAGTGAGTTGAGGCAATTACAAAGGACGATTTCAATAAAATCCTCCAGAGCTGCTTCAAACCTGTCGGCCATTGGTCAGTGTACATAAGTGACTCTTTAGAAATGTATTGAAATGTATTAACATAATGTAGGCTAGAGCCGAAAGCATCCCTGATTAATTTGCCTTTGAAGTGGTGCAATACATTAATTAGTTTTTCAAGTACAATTGCTGTGGTTGCATATCTGCTTGCTTTTAATAACTTGTAGCAAGCATTAGCGTGAAGAGTATTGTATCTATCTGTAGGTGATAACACATCTTTGTTAAATTAAGCTTTATAATAATCTAATGTTAATCCATCTTTAGAAAATTGACTTATTTTTAATTTACTTCATATACAGGACATTTTAATGTATTTATATGTGATGCTGAGTATTTATATGATTATTATCATTTTGGGAAACTGATAAAGACACTGAAATGTGGCTTTCTCACAGATTTAGAAAGGTGTGAATTAAGATAGGTCGAAAGTGTTTATAATCTCTTCCTGGCTGAATACTTCAGACACCCTGATACTTTAATAACAATCATCTATACCTTAATAACCTTCATTTTTTACTTAATAACCATAATTTGTGCCTTAATAACTAAGTTAGTGGTTTTTTGTGTGCAACATGGTGGCCTAGTTGGTTAGTACACGGTTTTTAATTGAAAGGTCTCAGGTTCATCCCTAGTGAGTGAACTCCAAGTTGTTTATCCATACTTGTCTCCATCACAATGCACTGACCTTGTGCTCAAAGACATTGCGATTTGTTTATTGCCGGTTCAAGGGTCAAAGATCAGGAAATGAGCCCCCCCCCCCCCCGTAGATCCTTCACACCTTTGTTTATCAGTTACTTTTAATATTCCATGTTAAACCGCAAGTTTTCCTACAATTGATAAGAATTACTGTTCAGACAAGCAATGATTGTGATCGAGGATTTGTTGTTGAAACAAGGTGATACTGATCGAGATCGAAGGCAACGGAACGAGTCGTTCTTTGAATGACAACCAACCGCTGAGCGAACTGAGCGAAAACGTTTCTCTCTATGCACTGGATGTGCCGCAGCCTGCCTCAAAAGAAGAGCCGCCACCTGCTGACGAATTGGGCACCAGCAAAGTCACCATCGTTGTCATAAAAAAATTAGTAACCGACTGTGATGCTCTAAGGTAACAGGGTGTAACGTAACGTAATCTAGTACTGCACTCAACTACTATTACATAGCTAATTTAAAACTGAGGAATATAGCCTCTCTCTGGATCTACTGTCCTTCTGGCCAGGGACTCTACCGATAAATGTGAGTAAATAAGTAAGTAATTAACCTTATTGCATCTGACAAATGCAATGCTACTCTACCGGTAAATGTGAGTAAATAAGTAAGTAATTAGCCTTATTGCATCTGACAAACGCATATGCATTGCAAAGGATATGTACCTTTCATTAGTTTCACCGAGTCTAGACTGGGAGTGCCTCTGAGTACACATCTTTATAGGGTGCTATATAACTGTTCTGAATGAATGAATTTATACCCGACTTGTCTAATTCTCCACCTTACAATTCTTGACTAAAACAAAACCTTCCATAACAGTTACTGTAACCCTCTGGCAACTGGACTCGGACCTCCTTCTGACTACCCTTTGAACAACCCCTCTGACTCTACCCTTTGGACAACCCCTCTGACTCTACCCTTTGAAAAACCCCTCTGACTCTACCCTTTGGACAACCCCTCTGACTCTACCCTTTGAACAACCCCTCTGACTCTACCCTTTGGACAACCCCTCTGACTCTACCCTTTGAACAACCCCTCTGACTCTACCCTTTGGACAACCCCTCTGACTCTACCCTTTGAACAACCCCTCTGACTCTACCCTTTGGACAACCCCTCTGACTCTACCCTTTGAACAACCCCTCTGACTCTACCCTTTGGACAACCCCTCTGACTCTACCCTTTGAAAAACCCCTCTGACTCTACCCTTTGGACAACCCCTCTGACTCGACGCAGTGCTCGTGAATAAGCTGGTGCCCTGCGCTTGGCTTTCGAGTGACTCTTTAGAAGTTTGTGGTTTATGATTAACAGAAAATATACATTTGAAGTGGTCGTAAAGGTGCTAGCTTATTCAAGATGTAGCATGTGTTTACATTTAGCAATAATTTGTTAATAACGCATAGCATATGTCAGAAAAAGAGCCAGTAATGATATTTGTGGCTGGTAGAGGTGTTTTAGTTAAATTTAGTATCCTACTGTGTATGTTTATCTATCTGTAGCTGTCTCTGTCTCATTCTATGTATTTGTATCTGTCTGTGGCTATCTCTGTCCAAGCTTGCATCCAGCGTGTTCTGTTTTCAGGTTCGGAGTGCCGCTGGTGATGCAAGTCCTCAGTGGCCTTCAGCTGGCTGAGCTGAAACTGAAGATACTTGAGCTAGCAATGAGACCAGAGGCTGAACTAGAGACTTTGAATCTGGTAAGTGAAGATGAGTTTCTGAAAGGAGAGCTCTTCTCTCTGTCCAACCATCCTTTAGCACACAAGTTTCATTGTTGCTTGTGTGTAATGTGTATGTATGTGTTTGCGTTTATGTGTGAGTGTGCGTGTTGTGTGTGTGTGTGTGTGTGTGTGTGTGTGTGTGTTTGCATGTGTGTTTGCATGTGTGTTTGCATGTGTGTGTTTGCCTTTTATGTTCCTCACAAAAACGTTGCATATGCTAGCACAAATGCATGCATATATGTATGTGTGACATTTTGTGTATGTGGACACTTCTAAGTAGCTCAGAAAGCGTTGCACATGTCAGCACAAGTGCACACATACATGTATGTATGCGTGTATGTATTGTTGATGCATATATGTAGATACATCAAAGTACCTTACAAAAGCATTGTCTATTCTAGCACAAATGCCAGTTTGTATGTGTCTGTATATGGGCCATTATCCCAAAAGTGTCCAATCCGGTTTTTGGAAAATGAAATTTTTTTATCCAAAACTTTCTTGCAAGTATGTTTTTTAGTCGGCTACTATGTTAAAATTAACTAATCTGAAAGAAATCCAGTATATTTGTAATCGTAAGTTAATTATTTTTAACATTTTTATACAAAAGAAACTCATGATTTGTCATTACCATCCCCCTTTTTTACTTGATCAAACAGACCTGAAATATACATCTGGTGCTTAGATTTTTTGCAATTATAAACTAGATGATACCAGCAATTATTTGGAATACTGCAGGCCTTTCCTTCACAAAATTTATTAGTCTGGTGCTGAGAAATTAAGCAATTTATCGAAATTATTAAAAATCCACCATAGTATTTTCAGTGACAAAAAAATCTGTCCCAGCATTGACTACAACTGTGTATTATATGCATTAGGTGCAACTTGGCAAACATTTTCAGAGTTCATAGTAAATTCTAATTACTTCCAAATTTTTTAAATTTATTTTTATATGAAATGGGATGGTAATGACCCTTCAGGATGGTAATAACAAATGCATCATTACCATCCCTATGAAGATGGGACGGTAATGAGAAAATCGCAAATTTCTGAAAAAAGGGATGGTAATGATGAAAAACAACCAGGGGATGGTAATGACATAATGCTGTCCTTAATGACAGCACATGAAACATTTCCATGTGAATTACTCTATGAGACAAGTAATTCAATCTGTTCAACAAAAGCCATGAAGAAAATCAGTTATTAATGTTGTAATTTACCGAACCCATGAAATACATAAATGGATGGTAATGATGCAGAAATTTCTTCTTCTCTAATTTACAGCAAACAAACCTTCATAAAATCAAGACAATCGAAAATATTCAAATGGACTTTCTGCTTTGTGTTAGATGCAGATCTTGTTCTCATTCTATTTCTTGAAGTATGTAAGTGCGTTTTATAAAAACGAGAGGCTTTCAAAAAATGAGGATGGCAATGACGCGTATTTCCCTGGACAAACTTTGTAGGTTTTTTGGAGAAGGAAATACTATGGAAATCAGTGTAAATGTGTAATTACTGCATACTCTAGGTATTCATTAATCAAAATGAGAAACCTTTGTTACAGATTATTGCACCACATTTACGTGGCAGCTGAATGTCATGCATTGTACGTGGTTGTGGACAGGGGATGTTAATGACTTTTCGTGCACTTTTTGTAAAAAAAAATTAAATTTTCAAACATGTAAGAACTAAAATAGTGTTGAAAATTGTTCATCTTTTCATTCTTTGAAAGAGGGGGAAAAATGTGTACAACTTATGAAGAAACTCCAAGAAAAACACATAGGACACCAGTTTGCCACTTTTGGGATAATGGCCCATATGTTATTAGGTATGCATGTGTTTAATTAGTGTAATTACTGTGCTAGTCTGTTTTTTACAATTGGTTGCAATAAAACTTTTGATTGATTGATTGATTGATATATTGATGTTTGTATGTATGCAGTGGATATTTGTATTACCTTCTTAAAAGCCTCAGTTTTTTTAGATGGTACTGAGATGGAAAACATGGTACTGAGTCTGAAGGACTGTTTGGCTAAGGTACAAACGAGACGATGGCCTTGCAAGAATAAGATGCGTTTTTAACCTCTTCATTTGCATAAGCACTCACTCAACACGTACCATAAGAGATCAAGACGCATGTCGAGTTGACTGTCTTGTTGATTGAGATGTCTGACCTTCTGACTCGATTAACCTGTTCAGTTGATTGGGATGCTGAATTTATTGGCCTGTTGTTGATTGAGATGTTGATTGAGATGTTGATTGTGCTCTTGATTGACTTCGTCTGTGTGTGTTTAACTGCTAGATCGGCAAAGATGAATTCCAGCTGAAATACGATGAAACTGTTCTCGCTGACGATGGAAATGAGCCGAGCTGCCCTCTGCTGGCTGAGAACATCAAACAGTAAGCTCTGATAACATTTTAAATACTTTGTGTAAGTGCGCTGATCAGTAATATCATTGCTATGGGTGAATTTGTAATAGAGCTCAACATTTTTAAGCAAGACTTCCTGTTTTTAAGGTTTCATCGAATTTTTTACTCTTATTCATTCATTCATTACTTGAGTTTGTATAGCGCTTCTTCAAGGGAACTACTCAGAGGCGCTCCCAACCCCAGCGCAGCCAAATAGGACCATTTTAAGTTGAGAGAGGAATGCCTTATGTGTGAATTGTGCATATTATATCTTTACTATGACATTTGTATGGATGTATTTATGCATACAGCAACACAGCAGATATATATATATATATATATATATATATAGTTATATATAGTTATATATCTATATATACAAACAAAATATACTTATATAGTTATATATCTATATATATTATATATATAAATGCAAACAAAATATACATAAGCATGGATACTTACCTGATATCTGTAAATAATGCATATTATAAGTAATTCATTACAAAAGCTTATATATTTATGTATTCATGCATGTATGGATGTATGTTTGTTTTTATGCATGCATGTATGGATGTATTTATGTACTTATGTATGTAATTGTATGCATTAAGACTCGTAATATGGTATATAATAATATAAATATTAATTGACATTGATTTGTTATGGCCTGCTCAAAGGTGGGTCTCTGGGAGGAGTTAAACATCGGGTACTCGAAAGCACTTTGGCGAACACTTTATTGCTTTTTTTATCATAGAATAAAATAAGCCTTTTGTAATGAATTATTATGTGGGTTTTTTACAGGTAACATATATAGCTACTCTGTTGGTGTATGCAAGCATGTGTTTGTGTGTGTGGATGGGTGTGTGCGTGCGTGCGTGCGTGCGTGTGTGGATGGGTGTGTGTGGATGGGTGTGTGTGGATGGGTGGATGGGTGTGTGTGTGTGTGTGTGTGTTCGTGAGTGGGTGTGGCCGTGTAACATAATAGCCTAATAGGACATGATTAAACAAAGGAAGAGGATGTAAGTTTTTTGTTTGAACAAAACATCCTTTGTCAATAAATAAATATCTGTATCTGTATGTGTGTATCTATATGTGTATACTTCATGCACACACGCACACATTTATGTATATATCTATACATATACCGGTATATGTGTGTGTGACACTGTGTGTATATATACATCATGAGTACATGTATATTATAAGTCATAATATAGTTTCTCAAATAGTAGTATAATACATATATTTTGGGGCTTATATATATATGTATAGATGTGTGTATATATATATATATATATACATATATATATATATATAGATGCATGTATATATATGCTCATGTATAGTGTATGTTGATATAATACTTAATGTGTGAACTGTCTGATCCCTTGGCAATCATGTTGCTTCTGTTATCACATGACTGGCTGAAAACTTGACCAAGTCAACAGGTTTTTGTCGTGTTTTAACTCACGGGCTGAACAAGAAAGTAGTTCAGCTGAAATTCATTTTTATGCAGCAGAAGCCATAGCTTTTTGCTGTACCAAAACATTTGGATCTTTATGGAGTATCGATGAGCTATATAATGTCTGAAGCTGCAGCTGTTCATATCTGTTGACTAGCCAAGTTTCTACACTGCTGCAAACGTTTCTAAAGCTGGAGCTATATAAATATCCAGATATAAATGAAGCTAATTTGAAAAGGGTCATGTGGCACCTGAAGCAGTGTCTCAAAGGCGCCATGTTGTTGCAGACACGATGGAAGAGGTTAGACACACAAGCAACCATCGAACGTGTGGGGTGGTACCAGTGGCGTAACGAAGGGGGTAGGACAGAGAGGGGGGCAGCCGTCCCCGGGCGCAGCACCAGAGAGGCACAAAATTAGCTGTCAGTGGTACACAGTACTATGACAAGAACGATTAAAAGTCAACAAGAAAATTTAAAGGGGGCGCAGTCATCAACCCTTGCCCCTGGGCGCTGAAGCCCTTCGTTACGCCACTGGGTGGTACACTCTAGTTCAGTGTTTCCAGTCTTTTCTGAGCAAGGCACCTTTACTACGCGTCATGCCCCTGATTTCATTTATTTATCTTCCCGTTAATTCATTATTTTTATTACGAGAAATGTTCCTTGTATTCAACCGCAGCATTGCGACTATATCTACACTATTTTAAGGTTTAAAAGTAATTATAAGCGGCTTATTTCAGGGATTTAAGTCTCGGACTAGCGCAGTTCGTACATGGGGGACTTAATGAACACTTTATTACACCACATAGGCAGAACAACAACTAAATGATACAAAAATGAGAAAAAGAAAAGAAACATAGAGCATTAATTACAGTCCAAAAGGCATCAATTATAGACCACAAAAGCTGAGCTCTGTGTACACAAGTCATCAAACTTATTATACAATTGTGTAATGACATCATGGCATCATCACTTAATGGCGTGGTGCCTGTTCAAACGGGCAGCTGTAGCAAAGGATCTTGCCTGATCAATTCATTGAAAAATAGAGAGGGTTGAGACCAAACGGTTGTCATATAAACATGTGTACAATACATGTTATGTCAGTAGTTTTCAGTAGTTTCCATATCTTTTGATAGAAAAAGCTGCTCAGATATTATCCAACTGCAGCACCATGGGAACAGGTTAATGGCACCCTTGGGTGCCGCAGCACGGAGGTGGGAAAACACAGCTATAGTTGTTATGGCATGTTCGGCTGAGCACTGTGCATTGAGACGTGCTGTAATTGTTGCCATAGAAAGGTCTGTAAATCATACAATGGCAGCCATAGAAACCCAGACATGGTTGGACATGGTAGCCGATTGGTTTGCCGTGGAGAGGGCAGATTCAAGCCCCTTGAGACAGTTACTCTGTTGGGACCTTGAGCAAGTCCTTCGCTCGCAGTTGCTCATTGCCATCAACTGATGCTTGGTCTGACATTAGACTGTGACACTTGATAATTGCATATTATTATGATAATTGTTGGGCCAGATTGAGTGCTTAGCTTGCACAATGTGGGCCCATGAACATGACTGTGTGGAAAGGTGTCCAGATCATTGGAAGATTTTAGTAAATCGTAAACTAAACTGAACTTTGTATTTCGCTTATACTAATCATGATTTTTTTTCCTTTCACAACAGAGCCTTATCGTCTTTCTCGTCTGGCTGTGGTCCGCAACATATTCTGCTGTATGCAGAATGGAAAACAAAGACTGAGTGAGTGCGTCATGATTGGGTTTTGTTGAAGTTTCTATATTGAGATAATTGTGCGGTGTTTCTTGTTACCAGTAGTAAAGGTGCTACGGTTGACGATAGTTTTACTTGACCGTTGTGGCCTCGCTGTGTTCTTTGGCCATATGCATTCTGACCAGTGAGTTGTTGTAATGGACTGTGATTCTACTCCGCTAAGTGACCATCAGTTGATGCTATTAGCTGTGCTGTCACTAATTAAGACTTTGAAAATGATATTATAGGTGTCCCTAGTTAGTGGGATCTTGATCCCTTTTGGGACTCCTCTTGCGGCCAATCTCGTTATTATATGTTGAAATGTTCTGTGCATGATTTGATTTGGCTTCAATAAAAAAAGTTTTGATTGATTTGATTGATTGATTGATTGATTGATTGATGCCATACATAGGTCAGATTAGATAATTATCATGATAATGGAAGGACAATAATAGTGATGGTGATCGAGTGATTAGTGAATGGCAGAGTTGTGGGCAATTTATTTTATGAAATCAATTGTCTTTTATAATGCCATTATCATAATGCACAAGGTGTCAATTGATGATTGATTCAAGTTAAATTGTATTTATAATCCTAATGATAATTAAAAGTAAGTGTTGCTTATTCATGTGTTGTGACTAGTATGTAGATTATTATGTATTGATATGGACATCTTTAGTGAGCTTTTTAATGACTTGCAAAGCATAACACAGAATATGTTTCAATACAATTTCAAAGTAATTAATGCAATTTAAGTCAACAGGTCCATGGAGAGGTAACATGCACCAGTTGATAGCTAATTAAGCCAGATCCGCACCATTAATTAATGCAGTTAAATGATAGTTCAGGACTGCATATTAATTCGTACATTAGCCCCATTAGAAAGCCAAAAGACTATTTGATGGAGTAGGTGCCACATAGATTGGCATATTGTCTGTAATAATACTGGTTGTGTAATATAGTGTAACTAGTAAGAAGGAAGTGAAAATGGTTTCTGTCTGTGCGTTTATGGTTCATTGAAGCTATTCTGACCTTATAAACATTACTACAAATTAGTTTTCTGGAAGTTAACCTTTGATGTCACCGTTAGTTTATTTACTGGTGCTAAAAGAAAAGTGATTGCATACAAGAAACTGGCAAATACGTACATACATACATACATACATACATACATAGACATGTACATACATATAAAACTGCTGGATTTGTACCCATACATTCATCATCATCAACTGTGGCATGCCCTTTTGTGAATCATTACCATTTTGGTAATGTGTTGGCATCTGTCTTGTCTACAGACTGTGTAGTGTGAAATTCAGTTGTTGCAAGCTTCCATGTATAGGAAATCATCCAGCTAGTCTATTCCAACCTCTTGGGGCCTCATACGATAGCGTATAAAGCTCTAACATGATCATGTCCACTGTCACATAGCATGATGTGTCCAAAGCCTCATTGTTTGGTTCACCTCTGATGCTCATATATGCCTCTGCTTTTGATAGACCTCCATGTTACTATTATTACATATGTGTTAAGGGTCACTGTCTAATGACCAAGCATCAGTCGATGGCGGGTGAGCAATTGTGAGTGAAGGACTTGCTCAAGGTCCCTACACAATGACCATGATGCTACCCGTACTCTCCACATTACTTCAAAACTTTTTTATTCTAGAGAACTTTCACACTGGGAGCGCCTCTATTGGTGTTCACTGTGAGAGGTGCTTTATAAATGTTTAAATACAATACAATTACATGGTGAATGCTTTAACCAATTAACTACCATGTCGATACATACATACATTCATCTATGCACAGTTACTGTTTAACAATTATCATTGCATAACTGTTGTCCCATTGTGCGTTTGCAAATGGCGTAATAAAGACCATACTTACTTACTTACTTACTTACATACATGTCGTTCATAATCTATATTTTCTTTCAGTTTACCGACTGCAGTGAGTGAGTCGGTGGAGGAGCATGAGTCTGTTCGTCAGGTCAAGATGTTCGTTCAGCAGGCGTCGTTGGGAACCCTGGACGAATGCTTTCAGGTCTACACTCAGGAGGAACAGGTCAGAAAGAGGCATCTTCGTTACTAAGTTACGTTTCATAAATGTGTTAATGTTTAAATTAGGACTGGGCATTGAACGCATTATTAACGCGATTAATGCATTAATTAATTAATGCGAGTAAATTTTTTAGCACAGTTAACGCTATTGTCGCTGCGCCCAATTATTTTTAATAAATGCGCTAAAACAATTTTGATAAAACCGCTATTACAAAGTAAAAACTTTAAGGATAAACTTTATAGTAAAAAGTAAAAAGCAAGTAGTAAAAGTATGTTTGATTTTTGTTTTTTGACGGCAAGCATTTATATAGCGCATATTCAACATAACTACTCAGAGTCGGTAGAGTAGTTGTACTTGTTATCTATTGTGACATGTGGTTTAAAATTAATTGCGTTATTAAAAATTTTAATTGTGCAATTAATTTAGATTAAAATTTTAATCATTGCCCACCCTAATTTTAATTAATAGCAATGAGTCTTAGTTTTTGTAAACTGCTACTGCTAGATTAGTTGTTGAAATATCTTGTGATATTGTTCTTAGCTTGGCCCAGACAATGCTTGGCTGTGTCCAAGTTGTCGAAAATACCAGCAGGGGACAGTAAAAGCTTTAACTCTGTGGTCCTTACCAGAGGTACTAGTCATACACTTGAAGAGATTTAAACAGGTGTGTATTAGCAATAACTGCCTTTGTCTAAATATCATTTTTAACAACTACAATAACTACCATAAATGTGTGAAAGACTAAAGTAATATTGTAACTATATTATTATATTATATTCATCTCGTTTGAAAGGGACGTGGATGTTGTCGAAAGTGTCTTTTTTACGATATGTAACATCCAGTACCAATGTTATGACATGTTTCTGTCTGGATATTTGTTAGCACTTTTTCTTAACCTTACAAGGCCACTTAACATGCTGTCTAACAGATATAAATATGTGACTTAAGATAGCTTGAAAATGTTAGATTGATGTGATGATTGGTTGGTTGAGTGTTGACCTTTGCGAGAAATTGTACTGAATTGTGTTTCTGTGCATCTGTTTGGTTGGACTGTATACTTGGAGTACCTTCGTCTGCATATGCCTCTTTTGACGGGTGTTATGTGAACTTTTGTCAACAGAAGAAGACTGCAGGGAGAGTTCTGTTGTCCGTAATAGTGTATAGTCTTTTGCTCTAAACTGAAACTTACCTTTTCCAGTCTATTTATGGCTCTTATAAATGGTTCAATGTGCACAGAATTTTGTAAGGATTGCATTATCAAATTACAGTTGTATTGTTTTGTATGTCTGTGTATATATGTGCATATATAATATACATTGCATATATATATTGTCTTGTTTTTGTTAATCTGGCATCTTTCTTGTGTGTGTTAACTGTGGCTGTTATTCTGTGCTGCCAGGACGCAGTTCATCGTACGAAGCTCAATACGCTAATCATGTTTCCAATCAACAGCCTTGACCTGCGCCACCACGTCCAGAAGGCCACTCTTTCCTCATCTTCCACACTGTCCAGGTCCACCAAATCCGGGGCTTGGAATACATGGAAGCCAGGACGAAAGACAGCGGACTCGTCAGAAGACTACCTGTATGACCTCTATGCGGTGTGCAACCATTATGGAGACATGCATGGTGGACACTACACAGGTACTGAAACAACAATGCCAACTATCAATGTCTATCATCCTTTTGTTGAAAATGCCAATTGTTGGTACATTAGACTTTATTGTAACCGCTGCAAATTGATCAGTTTCAGCACTTCAGTTTTATTGTAACCTCATAATTCATCGAATTTAAAGAATCAGAAAGGTACAAGCTGGTTACTTTGCATTAAAAGTAAAGTTACTTTGTCTGGTTAAGTATTTGGATTGTAAAAAAAATGGTTCCATGAGGTTGACACTATTCTTGAGCAAGTCCTTAATGCACAGAATTTGCCATAATTTGGTCGAGAGACTCTGTACATGAAACCATCTGTCAACTGTAGAGAGTAATCCGTTGTTTTAGGCTCTAGATGTTTGTATGGGCAATCATTGGTGACGTCTACTTGTCTGTGCATTGGTTTGCTTGTTGATGAAATTCTCATACATGGTGATATTTAACATGACATTATTATTATTAATTAAATTTATAACGCTTGCAAAGCCTTGCATGGTCACACCAAAGTGTGAATCTGAGGCGCAGATAGTCAGCTGCCAGGAAATCGAAATTGATTGATTGATTGATTAGGAGAAGATGCATCTAGATGTCCAAGATCTCGTTGTTCCATGGTCTCGCATCTCGATACGTGCACGTCGGGGCTTCTCTGTTGTTGGGCGATCGTTATTGAACAATTTGCCTACTGAAATTCTCTCAGTTCCACTTATTGCTGACTGCATTGCATTTTCTCAAACATTAAAGACACTTTTTCTCATCTCACTGATAGCTGCATACACAGTACTACCTCTGAGAGACTCATAAGACTCACTATGCAAGTATTCTCGTACATTACATTACAGTACAAGTGCTTGAAAACCAAGGAAAAATAATGATGTAGGCTAGCGCAGAGATTGTCACTGATTAGTTGCTCTTGAATTGGCGATATATTAAATTTTCAGTTGCAGTTTGTCATCAGATGGCAGTTTTATCTTTTGAAAAAGACAATGAATTAAATAGTTTTATCTAAAAAGAGAATGAATCAGATCCTTTTCATGTGTTTGCTTGTAGCATTTTGCAAGAACCTTTGCAACAGTCAGTGGTATTCCTTTAACGACAGCAAAGCTTCCGAGATGCGCGAAGGGGAGGTAGTCACACGAGCCGCCTATCTTCTCTTCTACCAGAAACGCTCTTCGCACTTTCCACGCAGCCGTGATTGGCTACATACGCTGCAGCAGATAGATTACAATGTCCCACGCGCCGTCACGAGTCACTCGCTCGACGACCTACTGGACACAGGTTAGCAACATAACAAATACACGAGCTGTCATGGCCTAATTGTTTACTTACTTTATCTGTTTAAATACCATAATTTTAGCATTAACAGTATAATGGTTTTGTCGTAAGTGTTGATCTGGATGGTCAATGTACCACAGTATCTGAAGGCTATTTCAGTTGGTAATTGAACTAATCTGGAAGGCATCTTGATAAAAGGGTGATTCGTTGATGTTATGACACTGGAAACCGCATTGAAGTTTAAAAAATGATGTCCTCTTGCTAGACTTGTGTGATCATGTTTGACCTTCAGGTGAAGGATTCTTTTTACTGACAAAGGGTTTCTTTCAATAGAGGTGTGTGAGAAAGTATTTCCTTTACTATCTTCTGTTGAAATATAATCATTTAGGTAACTTGGTGTTAGTGTTAGTTTAAAGGTGTGAGAAAGTGCTTCCTTTGCCATCTTAGAATTTAAATAGAAACATTTTAGTAACTTGGTGTTAATCTTAACCGTCACCTTTTTGTAGACTGTGACACAGCCGCCACCGATACCGCGTCACCAGAAGATGACTTCCGTCGCAACATTCCAGTATACACGACACTCTGTCCACCTGCTCGGATAAGAAGGCACGCCTCCGCTCGCCAGGCAAAGACCCGTACTGAACAAACCGATCCAGACGTCGCCAGCACAACATCATCGGGCTCAACAGAGAGTTCACGGCAGAGTGAAATCCCGCCTGGCATTGTGGCTTCATTAATAAGGAGGGCAGGTGGTGGGAAAAGTCTCGAGACGAGTCACTCACCGTTAGATCTGCCAGGGACGTCCAAATGTGCTGTCAACGGGGGCAGCTCGAGCGAAGTCCCAAACGACGTCTGCATGTCTGCATCATCGACGCACGAGACTCTAGCAGCAACCACGGCAAACTGTGTCACTAGTCAGACTAATTCAGGCAAAGGTGATGCAGCAGAAACATCACAGAGTCACAATAATGTCGTCTGTAAGCTGCCTAGTAAATCAAATGATGTCAACGGCACATGCTTATGAGAGATGTCACGACGTCATTTTTAACGTTCTTCAAAAAATTCACGAGCAGATGAGAGTTATGAACGATACTGAATGTTGGTTTTTATATTTTTGTGTACAGTCTTTTCTGTATCCAGCTTGTAGCTCGTGCCAAGCAGGAGAAATTTTAAAGAATTTAGTTATGTGGATATTTTACAAGATTTTAATGAACTTTGAAGATTTCTGTGACTTTTAATGCAGAACAAATGGCGTTCTGCATGAACTTTTAGTCAGAGCTGAGTTTGGTGTAGATTTCAAGAATGTTAACTTGCAGTTTCTGGGTGTACAGCAGATATAAGTTATGTAAAATTTATCTGGTTTGTGTAAACCAAAAGCGCAAGATTTGCTTTCAGGGATTTTCAGGTTTTGAAGAAGAGTTACACAAATATTTCTTTGTGAAAATCAAGTAAAAAGTTTGGTGTCGGCAAACTTATAATTTGAATAAGCCAGTGTTTGCCACGATGTCCTACATTTTCTGCTTGGTTTCTAGAATAATTCATTATAGCAAATGCTACTACTGTGTATGTACTAGTGTGTGTGTATATACACATTATATACACATGAATATGACATAAGGTGGCACAGTCATACATTGCCAATTTGCATGCATGTCTTTGCTGTGTCCAGGTTTCTAGTCCCGGTGTGTCATATTAAATTGACAGTACGGTAGTCAGGACATTGAACTTGTACGGAAAGGTTGTTGGATAACCATTGTTTGTAGATAAGCTAAAAGCTCTTGTACCCCAGGACCATGTCTCTGAAGATATATTACGTTGATGAAGGCATTTTAAGAAATGTGTAAATACCTGCCTTACCATAAGTAGTACTTTCGCGTGTGTTAAACCTTGCATGTAGTCGCCTTATGTTACCACCTTGTGCTGTCTAACCCAGCTTTGCTCTGATTCATAATTTTACGCTTGAAATTCACTGCTAGTTTTTGATATCTGAACTTGCATATGTAATGTTTTATGTGATTTCTTTAGCATTTTATGATATATGTGCCGTTGCAAAGGGCCTCATGGGAAATTCAAGAAAGGCTTTCGTTGTTTTTTTACAGCATATTAACAGCATCGGATTTTGACGTGCATTCGTGTACTTTGGTTAACTGTAAAATTTTCGACCCCAAGCAGTTTTCGGACAGTTAAAGCACTGCTTACTGGTGTTATGCTTAATAGCCTTAAATGTTTTTCTACGGTTGGAGAACAATTTGGAATCTGGAAAATTGTTATGGTTGCAATTCTTTTTTGGCAGGGTTTGCATGTATTTGTTGTTTGAGCTGTTGTACAAATGCTACAGTTAAGATTATATGGAACCGTGTTGTGGACTAACCAAGGCATGTACGTGCAAAATCATCTTGTAATATATGTGTATACTGTCAGTAGTAATCAAAGCTCATTGCAATGTGTTGAACATTTTATCTGGATTCAGCAACGTTTTAATTTTTCTCCGGTTTACTATTAGGCATGGCCAGTAGTTGTAGGCCTATCCAGTGTGCAGCAACATCCTGCTACTGCCAGGGCCATACCCTGCCTGTTTTTAAACATAGACGTGTGGCTGGTGATCTCAGGACTTGGGACCTCATGATGCCTATGCAAGAAATTGTGTTTCTCGCATGTTTTCCTCATCTGTCAAAAGCCTGATGAGCTCATAATAGGCCTACTATTGGGAGGGGTTTAGGGTAATGGTAACACTTTGGCACGAAGAGCATAACATTAGCATGGACGTGGGATCGCTTCCCGCTACCGTCTCAAAGGTCGACTCGGCCCTTCATTCGCCAGATGGCACTGGTAAAATGAGCAGGAGGACGTGATGGAGGCCTTGCATGGCTGCCAAACAGTTAAATTCGACTCCTGTAATAACCTGTGATCATCTGTTCATACTATGAATTGTAATCATACTGCAGTGTGTTAGTTTGAATAATAAACGAAGATTATTATTATTACTTCCATGTACAGATATACAGAAGCATGTTGTCTAGCCCATCGTAACTCTGATTTTGAATTTTACACATGAAAATCACTGCCATTTCCTTCTTACAGAACTGTGCATAATGTCGTAGTGTGATTTCTGGCATGTTATGTGATATACATTGTATGTGCCATTTGCTTATGGGAAAATTCAAGTAATACTTTCTTATAGTGTGCAAACAGGTGTTATACGTACATTATACAAGTCATTTATGTGAGGCTTGTATGTGTTATTGTATGAAATATACACAATTTGCATCACTCTTGGGGATGCAAGTGCTTGTCAGTGCCCCACTCAAAACTCAAAGGAAAGATAAGAAAGCTTTGCAAATAATAGTTAATAGTTCTTAGGAAAGTTATGAAATCTGTAGGGCTGTGGATTTTAACGATTAATTAATCGATTAATTGTTAAAATTTGTAATCGGTTAATTTTCAATTAATTTTTTACTTATTTTATGACGTCAACCGACCTATTTACGGAACAAACAATATGGCGAACAGTAATAATGTGAAACATTTGAGTGGAAAATTAAGCGATCATTTTGCATTTAAGGTAAATGCTGATGGAAAAGTCGAAGATGGCGAAATTATTGAAGATTTTTGTAGAAATATGGTAGTTGATAGTGACTACATTACTCAATTTTTTGACAATTTGAGCTTTAGCATGTCGAATGCTTGAAGGATTTTGCAGTATACATTCTAAACAGTTTTCTCGCTTTATGTAACATGGACCAAATTAATCGAATTTAATCTATTAATCTCGATTAAATTTTGGAGATCAATCGATTAAAATTATTTTAATCAGTACCAGCCCTAGAAATCTGAGATTAGTGAAGACAAAATCTAAGGAGAGGTTGCAAAAACTGGTCTCAACCACAGATGGTCTGAATATGGTGATCACTATGAAGAAGGTTATTGCAAATTTTGATGACAATGTAGTCTGTAAAGTTTGGACAACTGGTTTTGGTTTATACAGAATTGATGGTAAAATATTCTCTGAAGAATTATAGAAAAAATTCTCGACAGCAGGAGATGACATAACTTGGCAACTAAAAAGGTTCTTGAAACATTTTCCCCACAAAGTTGCTTGCCCACCCCCTTTGTGGTCTGTACCAGAGCCTAAAATACTCAGATATGTCACCTGCACACTCTTCCTCAAACTGTACTTGAACTGGTAAGTAACATTTCAGGTATTAAAATGAAATCATGTGTAGTGGACTTCTGCTTATCTATCAAACATTCGTACTGCCTGCCTCTGATTGGTGTGCACTGTGAGAGGTGCTTTATAAATCTTTAAATGCAATACAATACTACACGTGGCACACTCCAGACAAGTCGACTTCACACACAGCAATGTCACCTGCAAATTGCATCAGAAAGCACACTATTTTAGGCCAGATTTGTGCACAGTCACCTTAATTGGTGTGGCACCAATTGAAATGGTCAGTGAGCAGAGAAGTGTCTCTCCCTATAAACTTTTTGGAGAAAAATGGCCATTTGGTCGCTGTAGAACAATGTGTACAGGATTGAGGATGTACCATTGGATGTGCCACTGGTACATCCAAAATCAGTTCAGTCAGTTGTGTGTGCGCGAAAATTGCGGAGGTTACTTTTATCCGCAGTTTTCGATTCATGCAGTTAATCAATTGAGATAAGTTTTTGCTTAATAATTATTACGACAATTTATATGGCGCCGTAACACGGCCATGCCGTTACAAGGGCGCCTTACAAAACAGCTAACAACAGTCGGGGAAAAGTTTTATAATGGTGTCGATGCTGATTCAGACTGGACGTTTTTCCTAACACTACCGGTAAGAAGAAATGAAGGAAGAAAAGATCCAGTTTCATCTAATAAGGAGACTTCTGTGTTGCCAAGGCATCAATCACTTTTAAGTGAAATCATAGTCGGTAGTCATAATCCAGGTGAATGGTCCAGCGAAAAGAGAGGTGGTGTAGGGGTATGTTCGGTGCCTTGCAGCCGGAGGGTTGCGGGTTTGAATGCACCTCAAGCCGTCTCGTAGGGACCCTGGGCAAGTCCTTCACTCGCAATTGCTTATGCGCTTCGGCGTGAAACTCCGATTCAGTGTCCGCGCTGTAGTCGGGAGCGCCTCTGAGTAGAAATCTTGAAGGGGCGCTATAACAAGTGCTCATACATACATACATAAAGTCCAGACGGACTGGAGATTAGTAGGGTTGTTTATTTTTCTGTCTGAGAGGAGAGGAGGCATTTTGTGGATGAATGTCTGGCTTGCTTGGAGATTGCAACTCGGCTAAATACCTCTCTGCCGCAACCTATAACAACCGATAAATCTTGCCACCAACAGCTGCTGGCCAGCATCTGTAGGCTTCTGCTGTTGCTTAGGCGATCCTATCCGAAGGCAACAATACTGACTCCCTCCCCAGCCTATGCGCCACATGCCTGTGCCTATAAATGCATGGCCTATATACATATACCTGCATGTTAATGATCTCTTCTCTGCTACCAACAACATGAACTATGCGAGAGAGAGAGAGAGAGAGAGAGAGAGAGAGAGAGAGAGAGAGAGAGAGAGAGAGAGAGAGAGATGCGTGCTTTGCGCGTGTACGTATATATGTGTAGGCTAGAAACATACATTCGTATACGTAAGGCTCGCTCTGCATAATTTTATATACAGACCTTCTGCATACTGGTCATAGCAGCTTGTTCGTATGGCAAGGCTGCAGTGCAGCTATGGTATGTGCGATTGGCTAATACTGCATTAACCACGCCATATGATACACTTAAACACCCATTTCAACACAAACTGACCTCTGCTATAATCTGCTTTACATATATAATGTCCTAAAGTTATGTGTAATCGACTATATTAATATGCTAAAATAGGCTTAAATAGCCGAGCTGTTTCCATTGGCTCAACGTAGCAGGTTTCTGAACAGGAAAAGATGCGGTGAAGCAGCCTTGGCATCTGCGTAGGTGCAATATTGATAGACTGCTTTCAATCGTAACAGATGACCTGCTTCGGCGGTCTCCCTGGCCTATTGCTTCTGCCAGTGGAAAGATGTTTCCGATCAACCACGTACGCCGATATTTAGGCATTCGAAGTACTGGAAAATCTGGTGGATAGAACAGTAGTTTTTCGAAAGCCAAAGATAACAAAATATGATGGCGTCTTAGCGTTGCTGCGAAGTGTACGCTTTGTTCTTCGTCATTCGATGTATCAACATTAACAATAATTTTGCCGAACTTCAAGGTAAGTTTTCTTAGGCACTTATCCTGCTTAGGAGCAAGTATACGGCCTATGCGCTAAGTTGCATACTTTTTAATTAGTCTCGAAATGTTCCATCGGCCCGTGTAGAGGCCATTAGAAGAGTTGAACTCAAAGTTAACCACCTGAGGTATAGCCTAAAGGTGAAGGTTGTAAAATATTATAGTCTACTCTATAAACACTGCTGGGAAGTGTGGTCCTGTTGTGGTGTGCACTTGTTTACAATAGCCGGGAAGACAGACTGAGTTGGCCCAGGTGGCCCGGCACTTCGCGGATGATCTCGCACTGAACACTAAATCTGGGTCAAATTCGTCTGCTTATCTTACGAGTTAAGAGGTTAAGCCGAACTCACTTTTATGTAGAGTTTTGGTCAAGAGTGGCTATAAATCTATGTTCCATCGACCGGTAGAGAGTGATAACAAAGAAACTGGCCCATTGAATAGAGAGACCTATTTCTTTGGGAATCCGAATTGTGAAGTTACGCTACAATAGGCCTATTCCACAATGAATTTACCTTGTTTTATTTAGTTTAGTAGGTAACATTTTACTTAACTACATTTAATTAATTCAGGTTAAAACTTCGTTAATTTACTTACTGTAACTTACATTAATCAATTAGAATAATTAAGGTATAATTAATTTTCTTTGTTTCTAGTTTTGAGTGAACACTGCAAGTACCTCGGGGTTAAAAGACACATATCTTGCTATTAGCTCCACTGCCAGATGGAAGATGTTCCGGAGAACCTTCGTCGGACAGCAGAGCGTCGGTTGCTCTTCACGATCCTCGACTCTGAGCTCGTTCTCGAGGACAAGCTGCACCAGTTGGCCGAGGCAATCGACCGTGACGGGGCCGACATCTGCTGCACCCTGCCCGACGTCCCAGCCCTCGCCGGTCTCTTCCCCCTCCTGCTCTCCGTCAGCGTCGGCGATGCAGAACTCGTGGAGTTCCTCATCGGCCGTGGAGCGGACGTCAACCAAACGATGGATGATCCCTACTTCCAGCAGGCCGTCTGTCCCACAGCCCTTCACCAGGCCTGCCTCGACGGTCGTCTGGACCTCGTTCGAGTTCTAGCCGAGACGGATGACTTCGCTTCATCCAGCCCCTTCCCATCCTCCTCCTCCACCGGTCGAGCTTCCTCTTCCACGTCCTGTCGCAGTTCTAAGTCCCCCTCTTCTTCCGCTCCATGCTGTTCCTCCGCCTTCTCCCTTTGCCTGGAACTGACCAACGCTCGGGGTCAGACGCCCTACCACCTGGCCGTCGAGTCCGGCAACGCGAACCTCGTCGGCTACCTGGTCGAACGAGGTTCCTGGATCGAGGCGTGCGATGCGAACGGCAACAATGCTCTGCACATGACGACCTGTCTCGCCTGCGATGACCAAGCCCTCGACATGGTCGACACCTTACTCACCCTCGGCGTCAGCATCTACCATCGCAACCGTCTCGGCTTCTCGCCCGTCAAGCAGGCGATGCTGCTCGGTCGGGAGGCATCTGCCCGACTCATGCTGTCGAGGAACTCCTCCATAGGGAAGGGTCTCCAGGAGGTTGGCAGGACAATACCCCGGACAAAACCCCCGGACAAAACCCCCGGACAATACCCCCTGGACAAAACCCCCCCGGTTTAAAACCCCCCCGGACAAAACCCCCCGGTATAAAACCCACCAGCTCCGTAATTATGTGACAAATTGAAGAATTGTTAAATAATCTAGCAAGTAACTGAAAAAGGTGTTAAAGGGTAGGTAGAGCCTAGAGATTCTAATCAACAGCACATTGAAGAGGTGCTAATTAATCAAGTAAATAATGAGGTAGAGCCTAGAGATTCTGATCAACAGCCCGGTATAAAAAAAACCCACCAGCTCCTTAATCAGGTGTTAATTAATGTAACAAGAGCAGAGGTGTTAATTCCAGTAGTGAGGGCAGGTAGAGCTATGAAGACCGTCTGAGTATAAGGGGCAGTGAAAATTTCATAGACAGTACAGTATTTGAAAAAACTTTAGACAGAAAGCAGGCATGGAGTTTGTAGTATCAGATAAGGGAAAACGTAAAGTTATATATAACGGCTACGTTTTTGTAAAGCAGAAACAGTTAGCTAATGGTATTACATCGTACGAGTGTGAGAAGAGCAGACAAAATAAAGAGAAACAGGGCGAAATATGTTAGCTTGAAGAAAATGTCCAAACAATTATACACATGTCATTGCATCATTACTTGCTAAGTAACCGCTTGCTTGAAATCTATTTAGACTATCTAGTCAATATTTTATTGTCAACAGTTATGAGTGGGGGGTTTTGTCCGGGGGGTTTTAAACCGGGGTGCTCGGTCGGGAGGCATCTGCCCGACTCATGCTGTCGAGGAACTCCTCCATAGGGAAGGGTCTCCAGGAGGTTGGCTTCCACCCCCTCGAGGCTGCCGTTGTCAACCGCCGACGTCGGGTCATCTCGGCGATACTTGACCGCTTGCAGGCCAGTGTTATTTAAGTTTCAGTTTACCTTTCAATTTCAGTTTAAGTTTTAGTTTTGTTTTAACTGCCCAGTTTAGTTTTAGTTATAGTTTTCAAATCTTTTCAGTTTCAGACTTAGTTTTAGTTTTCAGAACCTTTCAGTTTTAATTTAGTTCTGTTTGATTAGCAAAAGAAACAGAACAACCGATCTTATTAATTTCATGCTTTCATGCTACTGAGCTTCAGTTTGAAGTACTGGCCGCTAACCGTTGCAGATATACCGGCCACTTGGTTTGAGTGCCACATACAAAAATTAATCCAGTTTTCAACTTTAAAGTTTAGTTTTAGTTCTAGTTGTCTAATTTTCAGTTTAGTTTTAGTTGCAGTTTTCAGAACTTTTCAGTTTTGCGATTAGTTAAGTAAAATAGAACTTTTCAGTTAACAATAAAGTTACTTTCAGTTTTAGTTAACTTAAATAGCACTGTTGCAGGCCGTCGGTTCGACGTCCCCAGCGAAGGTCCCGGAGACGGACGAGTCCTTGAACATTGTCGTGCTGAACAGTGGACTGAACGGTATCCTGGAGCAGCTGTTGACCTGTCCCCAGATGCGAGCACACATCGACGTCAACGGGTCCCTCGGGTACACGCCCCTCTACAACGCCTGTGCCAGTCGCAACACCGTCGCCGTGCGTCTTCTCCTCGAGGCAGGAGCAGACCCTGACCGACCTTCGCTACGCCAGCACGTCCTTCCTCTCAAGAAGACCGTCCTCCAGAACGACCTCGAAGCGTCCCGGCTCCTACTGGACTTTGGCGCTTCCGCCTGTCACTGCTTCGACTGCAGCCCCTTGCTCCGATCCAGCCGAGTCTCCTCCGGGTCGCAGGCCCTCGTGGGAATCCGTGACGGAGAGCTGGACCTACTCTACCTGGCTCTCTTCACCGATGTCTCCCTGTGTCAGCTGCTCCTGTCCGGAGGTACTTGCGTCTCGTTCAAGTCGCTGGAGGTCCTGTGTAGCGGAAGTCAGGATCATCGATCCCTGTTGACGGATCTCTACCGCGCTGGTCATCACGACATCCTGAGGAAGGTACTGGAAACGGAACTGGAAGATCAGGACAAGGACCTGTCCGTCAGAGAGGAGCTCCGTGAAGTCCTTCGGTCACCACCGCCTTTGAAACTCATCTGCCGGAGTCGGTTTCGAGCGGCCGTCAAGCCCAGGGTTTACTGGGCCATCCGGAAGATCGCCCTTCCGCAAACCATTAGACAGTACTTACTGCTGGAGATCTAATTATTAAATGTTTTTATTTTTTACATGTAGGAAATCTAAAGTCGCTTAATTGATTGTTGCTGTACTTTGATTTCGTTTTTTGTATTGTTTTCTTTTGTTTTGCTTTGATTTCTAATTTTGTTTTGTTCAGGTTTCGTTTCGTTCTTTTGTTCTTGTTTTTCTTTGAAGTTTCTATTTGTTTGGTTTGTTTTAGATTTGGTTTTTTTCTGTTTACTTCTTGTGTTTCCTATCTTTTGGTTCTTTTCGTTTTTTGTCATATTTTTACGCGGAAACTACTGAAATTACAATCCACTGCAAACGCTTTAACCATCTATCATGGTCTGCTGAATATTCGAGACCAAATACGAAACAGGATCTTATCTTAGAGACGCATCAGTTGGTCTGTGTTTGAATGAATCATAATTATAAACTACGCTTCGTTGCAATGCTACTTCTTTGAGCTGCAACTGGCTAAAACGCTGGTTTGTAGCCTACATTGCAGCTGATCGGCCCCACGCCCAATAAGTATTTGGATGGATTACCATGCTTTCATGGGATACTATTGACCTCCGTCGTCTGGGAGTGTCGCCAGAATTCGGTAAATGAGTAGGGGCACATACCAATCAAAGTTGGGAAGTTGAAAGATGTCCTGTTGTTGAGTTGTTTGGCCGTGTTTGCAAACACGGCCTATATGCCTGTGACCTCGGAAAAGTTTTCATGGGGTGCATAAATAAGGTTACCTCAACCTTCTGCAGTCTTTACGTGACTGACCTAACTGAATCTTGTTTCCTTTGAGACAAGTAAACAATGGGACTTACATGTAATTGTTCCTTTTGCACGCAGTTTGACAATGCAACTGCGTGATTTTTCAGTGATTGACACATCTTCCTCTTACAGAAGCTTACTACGCATACCTCACTGAGAAGAAGAGCAGTCCCTTAAAGCAAGCCCTGAGGCAGCCATGTGTATGAAGTGTTAGCGACGTTATTTTCTTGACCTCGGCATATGAGTGTCGGTGGCTAGTCCTCTCCCTCACCGTTCCATCTTCCCGCCGACAGTGTAAGGTCAGTGTATAGGCCTACTCATTAGAGCTGAGTTGGCTAGATGGTGCAGGTGGAGCAGAAATCTTAAAGCAAATATCTGCCATTGGCGGGGATTTGAAACCCCGACCTCTCGATTGACAGTCCAGCGCGCTAACCGCTAGACTATCGAACACCCTCTCACTGATCTCACCCTCTAAGTCTGACTGAACGCATCCGCTGCTGTGATACACTGATTGCTTTGTATGAACTTTGTGTGATTTCAGATGCAAGCAATTGCTATCGTCGCTGTTAAACTATGAGTTTGTTTCTTTGTTACTCAGTTACTGTTTTGTTATTGCAGAAGTATTTATTTATTATTGACTGATTGCGTCCATAATTAGTCAACCTTTAGCTTCATTCCCTAAAAGCCAACATCTGTTTTAATTAACCTTTGAAGCAAAGTTTCTGAATATCATTTCACGCCGACAGTTCTAGTAACTGAAAAAGAAGGGTATAGATATCCCTCCTATGATCGCGGGTTTTAATCAGAATAACCAGGGCTTATTCTAAGGAATTTTATCAACTACTCCCCTTGAAAAGTTGACCGGGGGGGGAAGAGTAGCAGATGTTTTCCAAGAATTTTCTCGCTTTCCTCGAGGGGGTAGTAACGAGAATTTTCCAAGAATTTTCGAGGGGTAGTAGTAACGACAGTTTTCCAAACAAAAGGGGCGCAATAAATCCTGGGGAATTATCCATAAATTTCACACTTTCTGTACAAAATTGGTTTATACAATTAGGTCTAAAAAAATAACTGCACAAAATCTGATATTTAACTGCACAAATTTCTTTCCCAACTACACACTTTGTGTCTGGCTGCACGTTAGAATAAGCCCTGAGAATAACCTTTCCGACCTTTCTCTTAATCTTCGAGACTTCTGACGTGATTTTCAGAGTTTGAGATCGCCAAAACTTTCGATGATTCCTGTAGCCTAGGCCTAGGCGGCTAGGCCTACTAGTCGTTTGCGCTTCCCGGTCGGTTTTGCTCATGCCCTGTTAGCAGTGGTGTAGTGGGGGGAACGTGGGGAACGCCGTTCCCCCACTTTTTTCTCACACTATGCAAAATTCTTGCAAGATGGCACTTTTTGCTTAGGCCTACTTCAATATCCAGGCGTTCCCCCACTTCATTTTTTAGGACTACACTACTGCCTGTTAGGTTGTAACTCTATTTAAAGCATTTTAACGACTCTTCCGTTATAGTTTTTCTTATTTTTCGTCGTACGTTCCCTATTCAGTATTAAATCAATAACGTTTATTGCTTTAGGAAGTAGGCCTGCCGCCTACTGTAACAGTGTATACGTTTCCTGTTGAAGAGTGGTGACTGAATCCCTAGCCAGCACACCTACGTTGGCCCAATATTGACCCAGCGTAGTCCGCCATTGGCCCAAAGTTTTACGTTATTGGTCTAACGTTGTCCGAAATTACTATGTCTCTGTTAACGTTATTTAACGAGCTCTCTGCAGAAATTAAACACTTACAGCGCCCAAAGCAATCTCCGCTTAAAATGTCAAGTTTTCCAGGAGGTCGATTTTCTTGTAAAGAAAAATCACATAGGCTAACTAATCATCATGGATGTTCTAGAAAATTTACCGAAATTTTAAGTGTTCATGTTGTGCTTAAATTAGCATAAATTGTTATCAGGGATAGGCAGTAAATGAAATTGCCTAATTGAAATTAATTGAAATTGTGCAATTTGTAATTTGTAATTCAATTACATTTTCCGATGTATTTTTGTAATTTGAAATTATATTTCATGTCCCAAAGTAATTTGCAAATTTGTAATTCAATTAAATTTTCCGAGTTATTTACCCATCACTGATTATTATGATGAAAAAGGAAGGTGCATAGGCCTACGATTCAGGACAAATTTCCTGTTTATCTTGCTGCATAATCCTGGAATGCACTTACCTTAAGATGCCTCTGATGATCACGAAATAGAAACTGCGTAGAAGTATCCTGGCGCTGAAAAACATATTTAGGAGACTACGTGACTGTTTCTTATGCGTTTTTCGTACGCATTTGGCGTCATTATAAATAGGCCTACTTTTAAAGCGGAATGATTGTTTTGGTTGTCTTTCAAAGAGAACTAACGGGTTGATCGTTTGAACCAACAAAACGAGACCGAAGATGCTTTCCTTCAATAATTGACGTACAGTAACCTACATACACACGTGCTTACGTGACTATGTGCATGCACATACATGTATAGGCCTACATATACCTTCACCCGCATACAGTATGTACACACACGTACAGACAAGTATACTAGTATACATACGTATACGCACATGCATGCATACATACATGAATAATTGAATATATGCATATATATATATATATATATATATAGGCCTATATAGCCTATACATGCATGATTCATCCTGTAGGCCTATACAAATACGTGCGTGCATAAATACATCCATGCATTCATAATTACATATACATACGGTAAAGCATGAATAGGGCCTACTCATACAAATGTGCATACATTCACACATATTATTCACATATAAAAGACCAGCTTGTATAACAACATTGGGGAGAAGGAGGAGCAGAGCCTACAAGATTATTACTGGAAAGGAGGCAGTGCAGAAGGAGAAGTTTTTTGAATTAGTACCATGGCAAAGTAAGGTAACATTTTTCTCTTTTCTTCAATGTAGCGTCCAAGCTTCTTCTGGGACATAGGTATAAATTATTTAAGAAACCACAATGAGGGACATTAGGGCAGAAATTCTTCAGTGCCAGAGTTGTAGATTTGTGGAATAGTTTGGATGATAGTAGCCTACTTAGTAACCATCTCAGTGGACACTATCACAAGCTTTTAAGAAGCCTAACCTACTTAGGAAATTTGTAGGCCTAACCTACTTAATCATTTGAGTAGGCCTAACCTTCTTAGCATTTGAGTAGGCCTAACCTACTTAGCAACCATTTGAGTAAGCCTAACCTTCTTAGCAACCATTTGAGTAGGCCTAGCATACTTAGCAACCATTTGAGTAGGCCTAACCTTCTGGAAAGCTCAACGATTTCATTGTTCAC
The DNA here is from genome assembly GCA_020284085.1 of Aporrectodea caliginosa. Taxonomy (NCBI): domain Eukaryota; kingdom Metazoa; phylum Annelida; class Clitellata; order Crassiclitellata; family Lumbricidae; genus Aporrectodea; species Aporrectodea caliginosa. The sequence goes on from JACEVL010000201.1 coordinate 679,104, forward strand.
CTAATCTAGTCCGAAAATTCTATTACGCCGTTATCCTAATGCGCAATATATCATCAATCAATGTCAATGTTCACTTCTATAGGCAAAATCGCATTTCAAAATATGATTTGAAAACCGACAAATCGCACCAGATCCCATCTCTCATACGCCGTGCTGCGTCTATTCGTATTGTATGCAACGTATACGCCGAAAACATGTACGAGCGGACACTACAGTAAACAGTGCAGAAAACGCGTTAATGCCTGTGTACGCATTCCATGTGGCAGAGGAAGATTTAGTAGATGCTGATAGCCAGTGATGTAGCGAAGGGAAGGGTAGGGAGAGGGAGGGGAAAAGAGAGGCAGAGTGGAAGACAGAGGGAGGCTGAGAAGGAAGGAGGCAGAGAAGGAAGCCGGGAAGGTGTTTAGAGGAGAGCAGAGCCGCAGAGGTAAGGTGGAGGCTGAGAAGGCGGCAGGAAAGGAGGCTGGAAAGGAGCAGGAAAAGAGGCACGACGAAAGGAGGCACGAAAGGAGGCACGAAAGGGACAGGAAAAGAGGCAGGAAAGTGGGCAAGAAAGGGGCAGGAAGGTATCAAGACGGGGGCAGTGGAGGAAAAGAATGAGATATACGATGGAGGATGGAGAAAAAGGCAGAAACGGAGATAGGGAGGGAGAGGATGGATGGATGGATGTGTCTGAGAATGCGGCAGAAAGACTAACACAGACGAGAACAGAGACAGAGACAGGGACCGATAGATTCATGGAGATATGAAACCCAGAAGGTATAGTAAAGATCGGATCATTAGGAGAAAAAGGAGGAGAGTGCAAGATTGAAGAAAGCACGACAAGCGGAGAAGCGTGGAGTTTTGCGTCAAGCATCTTCTGTTTCCATCGTCTGTTTGTCTGCTGCAGGACCTGGGCTCACAGAAGCATTCATCTCCTTAGGCTGCATATAATTCATTCCATTGCAACCACCAAAGATGCTGGCTCCACGCATCCCTCTCTCTCTTGCTCTGCGGCAGCATCAGCAGAAACAACAACGACTGGACCAGTGCTGCGATCAGCTCTGGTTAGTATATCAACGCTGATGGAACAGCCACGGAGACCAAGAAGGAGGGGCAGGAAGAGGAGGTAGGACAGGAGGAGGAGGAGAAGGAGGAGAGAGACAAAGATAGAGAGGCGGAAGAGAATAAAAGAGACGAGGAGGAGAAGGAGGAGGAGGAGGCGAATAAAAGAGACGAGGAGGAGAGAGAGGAGAAGGAGGAGGAAGAGGAGGAGAGAATAAAAAAAGAGGAAGAGGAGGAGGAAGAAAAGGGAATGTGAAAGACGAGAAGGAAAAGAAGAAGTAGATGTTTAGAAAGAGGAGGTGGAACGAGAGGAGGAAGATGAAGAAAGTGAAGGAGAGGGAGAAAGAGACAGAGAAGAAAGAGACAGAGAAGAAGGTGGAGGACGAGGAGGAGGAAAAGCAGGAGGTGGAGGAGGAAGAGGAGGAGGAAGAAGAGGAGGTGATGGGCAAAGGTGAACGACGAAGGTAATGCCAAAGGTGAGAAAGCAGATGGAGGAAGAGGAGAAGAAATAGGAAGCGGAGGAAGGGAAGAGGAGGGCATAGTTGAAGGCGAAGGAGGGAGCAGCACGGTTGTTTTCTTTCTCTAATATCTTCGTAGGAGTATTAGCCAGATCCGTCGCTCTTTATTCCAGTGCCGACTGGCCTTATTCCACTCGCCCTGGAAGAGAGAGGGAGCGAGCGAGGGAAGGAAGGCAGCAATGCCGATAGAAGAGGCCTGTCTGCGGTTACCCTGATGGGAGCCGCCGCCTAACTCACTCGCTTCTGCTGCTTGTGCTGCTGCTGCTGCAGTTCTCGGGTTTCGACTGTGGCCGTCTGCTACACACAGCGACTGATAACAGAGAACATCGCAGAGGCGGACTAAGACCTCTGAGCTGCTGTGTGCAACGTCAAGACATGAGCCCCTGAAGAAGAAGAAGTAGACGACGACGAGGACGTTGGAAGTAACAGGGTCTCCGTCGATCGAAGGGTCGTCGAAGGTCAACTTCGGTCGTTATGACTTCCGGTGGTGGACGATAAGATGCTTCGCGCAGGGGAGCAGGTGTCCGTTAGGCTAAGTGGAGGCGGTCCCTATGGCCTTCGCATCTGTGCGTTGGACAATGGACCGCAGCATCAACTCATCGTTGCTAAGGTTAGTGCCTACATCCAGGGTGCTCTGTGTATGGGTAGGGCAAGGAACAGCCAGGGTGCACTGTTGTAGGAGTAAGGCAAGGGATCGTTACTTGTGACAATAATGATTGCGTATTCGTTTCACACCTATACACAGATGTCGCCCCACTTCAAATTTGGTTTCTGATATTAAATATGGTGTTTTAAATATCCATAGACAACTCTTTTACTTTGCATGCATAATTATTCGTCGATTTAAATTTTCAAATGTAACTAACTGACTGTGTTCGTTAGGTAAACAACAAGGAGATAATTGTTCTGAGCTCTCCCCCGCGATTATCGCCCCAAAAAATAGGCACACGATGCTAATAAATGAGGAAGGAGTTTTTAGGTATTAAGGCAAGGAAACCGTATACCGAGGAATGGGAAACTCTTTAAAATGACTGTCTGGTTACTTTCTTACCCCTAGATGTCGCCCGCTTCAATTTTACGCCTGATATTAAATGCGATGTTTTTCAATCTCCACAGACAATGCTTTACTCTGAATAGTTAATAATTATTCGACGATACGCCTATTATAATAAACATCAATGCCTGGTTACGTAAAGAAAACGCTATACATCCCGCCCGGCAGAGGGCCGCGCTCCAACAGTCACTGACGTTAAATAACGTTAAATAATGACTTTCGAGTCCTTTGTATTACAGGTCCTTGGTTGTGCTTCTCCAGTGACAGATGTGTCTGGCTTGCTTGATGTTTATACAGCGCCTTTTAAAAGAGCCACACAAACGTGGCTGTCTGGCAACTCTTTGAAGTTGAAGCAGAGATGACCAGGAATTTGACCAGGATACTCACCTATTCACTGGGATACTTTCCCAGACATTTTCCATACATTTCACCTCCTACCCGTTCAAAGATTTTTCTCTCCGATGGTTCAGTGTCTCCGACTGCAGATACATTCCCCAAGCATTTCTCTCATGCTCGTAGGTCTTACTGACACTGGATCAGACCAGTGGCGCCTACCAATGGTGGGGTTGGAGATCGATCTCCATCCAACTTCAAAAGTGAGGGTTAACGTGCGCTTTGGACATAAACTGGGGCGGTTTTTGGTGTCCCATAATATAAGTCAGCCAGAGTGGGGGGTGTCTTCTCTATCCATGTAGGGGGTTAAACACCACTGGATCAGACAATCCCCCATTGAGGATACATTTTGCCCATAAAACATGTTCGGAAGTACTTCATAGGCCTACTATAAATCTACCAGTGATGATATACATTTGCCAATTCATGTCCTTCACTTCTTTAGAATATCTTCCAAACATTTTGCTCTTGTCCACAGTTCTTTTCTTCTCTACCTTCTCTTCCAACTCCTCTTCCGCCTCCTCTTGATCCTTCTCCTCCTCGCCTTCTCCTCTTCCTCTTCTTCCTGCTCCTTTCCTCATTTTCTTCTTCCGTATCCTGCTCCTGCCCCATCGCCTTCTCCTTTTCCTCTTGCTCCTCCTTCTGCATCAATTCCTTCTGCTTCTTCTTCCTCTCCTCCTTCTCCTCCTTCCTCCTCCTCCTCCTCCTCCTTCTTCCACATGAAATACTGAAACCGGTTTATGTTCTTCCCAGCTGCACAAGAGGAGCAAGGCTCGCGCGGCCGGGGTTCGTGTCGGTGACGTCGTGCTGTCAATCAACGGCGACAGGTGTCAACGAATGTCCCAGGAAACTGTCAATCATCTCATCGATTATTCGCACGACCTGACCATTCAGCTACTCCGGTGAGACAAGACGATTAATTGATTAATCAATCAATCGATTGGGAGGGGGCTTAGGGTAATGGTAAGTTGGTAACACCCTGGTACGAAGAGCAGAAGATCAGCACGGATCGATTCCCGCTACCCTTTTAAAGGACGACTCATCCTTTCATTAGCCAGATGGCGTTGGTAAAATAAGAAGTAGGACGTGATGGGCGCCTTGTATGGCTGCCAAACAGTTAAAATTAGATTTCTGTAACAACTTGTGATCAACCGTTCATACTATCAATTGTATCATGCTGCGGTGTGTTAGTTTGAAATAATAAACGAAGATTACTATTATCATTCGTCCACGCATTAATCCATCATTTAATCCATGCATCCATCTATCAATCCAGCTATCTGTCTATCTATTCCTGCATCTATCTATCTACCCATTCATCCAGTCCATCCATCCATCCATCTAAATATCCATCGACATACACATCTATCGACGATCCATCCATCAATATCATCCATCTATCTATCCGTAAACCTATAAATCCGTCCATTCATCCACCCACCCATCACTTATTCATTCATTCATTCATTCACTCATTCATTCATTCATTCATTCATTCCTTACCTCATCCATCGACGTCATTCATGTGAACCATATTTCAATTATTTCTTTGGTATACCACACAGCAGCGGTTCGGACGACCAGAGCCACCATAATGTGACGTCATCGTTTCGTCATTCACCCCAGCCGCCTGCCTCTCTCTCGCCCTCCCCCGTTCCATTTCACCCCGGATCCGAACCCGCTACCATCGAGCGCTCGACGGCCACGCAACTCTTTCGCCACGAAGTCCAGCGCCACGACCAGGACCCCATCTCCATCGTAAGGACCTCCGTTCAAAGGAGTGGCCAGTTCGAGACCCGCGGACAGCCTCCTGCTATCAAGGTCACGAGTCATGACAACGAGGAGCGCCTGCCTCAGCAACCGACGAAGAGGGTCCGATGGAGCGGATGCGGACTGGAGCCTGGGATGACCGATGACGAGGAGTCTGGACATGAAGGACCAACGGATGTGAAGGATGGACAGCGGGATGGATTCGGATGGAAGAAGTGGACACCACCTGGATCAACTGGTAACGGATCAAAGTCTATTTCTCTTTTCACTTTGTCATAATAATAATAAGCTTAATAATACTAAGATTAATAATAATAATAATAATAATAATAATAATAATAATAATAATAATGATGATGATGATGATGATGATGATGATGATGATGATGATGATGATGATGATGATGATGATGATGATGATGATGATGATGGTGATGGTGATGGTGATGGTGATGGTGATGGTGATGGTGATGATGATGATGATGATGATGATGATATTGATAATAATAATAATAATAATAATAATAATAATAATAATAATAATAATAATAATAATAATAATAATAATAATAATAATAATAATAATAATAATAATAATAATAATGATAATGAAGGGTGGTGGCCTTGGCATACGCTGTGTTGCTACGCTGGCACTTTCTGTCTAACCTTATAAATTGTTGTATTTTATAGGAACAGAAAGTGATGGCGAAATCTCTGCGCACTCGTCTCTTCGCCAACATTTTACGACGTCAACCGTGGCCCAGTCTCAGCCCGTGCCCTCTTTTCAGCCGACTCAGGCCCTCCCCAATAAGCCGAAGCCCCTCTTGTGGCAGCCTCCTAGCGCCATCTCGCAGACCGACTCAACCGAATCATCTGGAATCGAATCCACGAAGCTCCGACTAAATACCACTTATGAACCAGATGACAACCTCGTCCACGAGGTCGTCATCTGGTCATCCAAGACAACCGAGACCGAGCAGAGAGACAGCGCCGGACACAGACCGTTACCTTGGCAACAGTCTCAGCAACCGGAAAGCAAGACGTACGCTCCTTTCAAGGAAAGCGTGACGCCATCGGTGGCAAGCCGCCAGAAACCAAGTCGTTGGCAACCACCTGCCCAACAGACGTCAGGCAATCTCGAAGGGCAAGACCTGGGCAACGCATCGAAATTGCCAGGTTGGCAACCGCCACAGCCAACAGTAACCATGGCAACGGAAAGTACGCCATCTTGGCAACCATCTCCAACGAAGACCGCTGAGGTTTTGCCCAGTGAACAAAGTCAACCAAGCCGGCAAAACCGCTGGCAACCGACTCAACCATCACCGGCACCGCTTGGAAACCGAGACCAGTCCACGGATCAGCTGGACCACCTGGAAGAACCAAGAAGGTCGTTGCGAGATGGCAGTTCTTCTCCCGTTGTCACGACGCTCTTCCTGACGCGTGTCGTCACTGACGGAAGTGCCGTCATGGCCGGAAGTGGCGCAGAGACCACCCTCGATCCGGCGACGCAGCCAAGTTCGTATATCTTTACTACATCTAGGCCTATGCATTGTATTGTATTGCCTATTTCCTACTTTCGGTTTGTACTGATATTCGCTTTCATGATGGCAGGTCGATCTTAAGAAGAAGCATGCATTATTGTAATTGTAATTGTAATTGAACATTTGTATAGCGCCACTCAGAGATTCAGAGGCGCTCCCGACCCAGGGACAAACAAAATAGTCTTCAGGCGTTTCCGAAACAGAGGAAGAGAAAGGCTGAGGAGCTCAAGACGCAATTCATGCGGAAGATGGTTCCAACTGGAGGGGCCGACATAAGGACATATTATTTCCCTACCTTATGTTTCTTTGCGGTTTCGGTTTCGCTTTCATATGCGCGATACGCTCTACATTGACAACGCTTTTCTATTCTGATTTGTCTTCATTTAGAACCGTGTGATTAACTGAAGAACCCCCTTAATGTTATCTTTACTTTCGGTTTCATTAATGGTTGCGGTTTCGGTTTCACTTGTGTGGTTTATCTCCTTAATGTTATCTATACTTTCGGTTTCACTGTTGGTTTCGGTTTCACTTGTGTAGTTCACACCTTAATGTTATCTTTACTTTCGGTTTCATTCATGGTTTCGGTTTCACGTGTGCAGTTCACTCATTTCTGTTCTGCTATGTTTCGTTTAGGAAAACTTTACGGCGACTCTTCGTTTTACGAAGATCCGGAACACAAGTATCCAACCATCGTAGAGCAGATCAAGATGGCTCGCAAGGTGGCGCTGCTGCTGACATCACCAGCAAACAGTAACGCACGTGGCCAGCGAATGTTCCTGAAGCGAAAGGAGCAGTCGTCCAAATGGGTGATAGACACTTTGAACCTCATGGTACCCCACCTGTTCGTGTCCCCTCCGCAGCCCCCTTCGACCTATTCGCCCCCGGATGCGGATCATTCCAAGATCCTTAGTCCGGGCGAGGTGGAACGGATGCGATATTACGAGGAGAAGTCGCACCATGACGTCGTTCCGTTTGACGTCTGCTCCATGTTGGCGTCTGAACTTCGGGAAGAAAAAGGACGCGGAGGGAGGATGTTTGCCAAACGGAAAGACAAGGTCGATGAGAGTATCACCCCCGAAAGTAACGGACTCATCCGGGTACCGAGTCCCCGACCGGAGCAGAGACACAGGTTCGTACCGGAAGCCGTTGCTCCCTTCCCTGCCCCGGTCATCAAGGCGGAACGCAGCGAGGTCGACGGTCCTCAGGGAGTCGTGCCAGTTCCGGTCAACCGCCTCAAGGACATGGTTGATCTGCCGAAGCCTCGAATAACACCGTGGGATTCGGCCGTCGAGTATGGCAACGTGGAACCGGCCTTCGAACACCTCAAGGGATATCGGCCTTACCCTGCGGAACCAACGCCGGCAGTGGCTGCTTTTTCTTCGTCGGGTCTCGATCACGGTGGCAGATCACAGGGAATGTTTCGTGAAGGTCAAGGTCAAGTTCGAGGTCCAGATCCAGGTCGTGATTCGAATCAGTCTTATGGTTTTAAGAGGGAAGTCGTGGAAGACAGGCGAACAACAAACTACCAGCCGACCTATTCAGAACCAAAGGCAACAATTACAGGTGAGGTCTCGTCATCCGAGGGAGAATGTTTGTCCTAAGCATTTTTTTCGGTTTTTATTCATTCATCTTCGTAACTTCGTTTGTTGACCTAAAGAAATCGCCGAAAGTGAACACAGTTTGACATGACCCAGATTCCCGTTTAAATTGGGCCATCAATTTACAAGCAATACCAAGGGTGAGTACCGCAGATCAGTTTCTGTTGTTAATTAAACAGGTAGTAAACATCTATTTATTAGGCTACGCTTGGAAGTTTATAATTATCTGAATCTGAAGTTAGAGGTTTCTTGCTTTTGGTAGAAAAATGTTCACGTATATCGTATGTCATACCACATTTTCGTGATTTGTTAAGTATTACGGTTTGCTCTGCAATGAACCATAAGGTTAAGGTTTTGTGGTAAGCCCAAAGCAATACGAGAGAACCTCTGACCGACCACCTATCCCGTTTCTAATCAAGGTTGTTCTGACGTGGTAATTTTGCTTGTTATTCGGTAGGTGTCGCTGGTTTTGACGGTGGTTCTGGATTTATTCGCCAGGCGTCGGCAAAGAGCAAAGGTCATCGTCCAGTGCACTTTGACCTTGGTTCGAGAAGTTTCAACTGAGGATGGAAAACTGAAAACAAGCAGCTTTTTGTAAATCATTTCTGCGTTTGAAACTGCCTTATTAGTTGAGTCAGCTTTTATCGCATTAGATTTGCTAACTTTAAGAATCCCAGCATCTCTGTTCCACTAGAGCGCCCCCTTGTGAACTCAGCTATAAAATTAGTACATCGGCCTCACACTGTAAGTGGGAAGGTCAGACGGCGTGGGAGAGAACTGGCCGACCGCCCTTATATTCCGGGGTTAAGAAAATAAAGTCGCTTGTATTTCAAAACTTTGACTGTCTGTAGGGGTGGTTTATGGAACCATTCTTCATCTAGAGGCAATTATGGGTTTCATAATTATTTAGAACGAGTTCAAAGGTTATAAAATGAACCAGATGAACTTTAGAGGTTTATATGTCTTTATATATATATATATATATATATATATATATATATATATATATATATATATATATGCAGACGTGTGTGTGTGTATGTATGTCTGTGGTTATGTGTTCATGTATGTGAGTGTATGTGGGTGTGTGTGTGTATATTGTGTGTGTTTGTGTGTGTGCAAACATTTATAAATATGCAATTATCACATATGCACGTCATATGCCACGTGCTTTATCACGCTACACACACACACACACACACACACACACACACACACACACACACACACACAGAGAACCAAACAAGCAGACGATACACGATACTAACAGCGGACCGAGGAGGAGAGCGTAAGGTCATCGTGAACTGCTGTCCAACATCAGACGGGAGAGAGGCTAAGCCAAGATCTAAGACATATGGACTGGATGACTGATAAGGAACTCAGAAGGTTAAAGGTTGCGAGTTCAAGAGGTCATGGGTTCAACTTCACAGCAGCAGCTGAACCGCACTTGTCATCTGGTTTCTCACTAGGTGTCGTCGCTGTGGGGTCCGTGGGGGAACTAAACCCATGACGATCGCGAATAAGTTGGTGCCCTGCGTCATAAAGTTCTAGATACATTAAGCTTAATGTATCTAGAAACTCTCGTCTGCGCTTAGCTATCAAGTGCCAAGTGGTGCTTTAGAAATCTAGAGATTGAGAGTACTGTTACGAAGATCTATAATAAAAATGTATTTTTCGATACAATAAGAGAGGTCACAGAGACGATACGAATGGCCATTGGCACTTATACATTGCCCCAAACGGATTTGGGGACAAGGGAGAAAATACTGTGTGAGCCAATCGGGGTTTTATTGGGCAGCCACTGAGCAACCACTTGGGAATGCACTGCGAACTCCAGAAGGGTGAGAACAAGTGTTGTATGACTCATCCGCTAAGACTTTAAGAATTGTCTCAGATATCCGGAGGCCGGCGGATCTAAGCTGCATGACCCCTGCGACCTCTGTAGTACACTCTAAATTATGCACTGGGTTTTTTAGAAGGCAGAGGCTCCAGCCCATTTCGAGTGATGCCAGTCCCAAGTCTGGATAAAGGAGGAGGGTCACGTCAACGAACGTGACAGCCATAAGATGTCGATAAATAATGGAAACTGCTACTAGCTGTATTTCTGTTGGAGGTCAACATAGGAAAGTCGATGCGATAGGCTTCTGAATGGTTCAGGCCATCAGGGCTAATGAACGTACGACTCCTAGTGTTGGCCCACTGTAATTTTCGATCATCACTTAAGTTCACTGAACTACTATATCCGAGATTCCACTTCTCCAGCTTCGCTTCTCTGACTCCATATCATGGACCAACTGTCGATAATTTGACGGACGGTTTTGGGTGACGTCTATGGGTTAAAATCAACCCTCCCCATTGTCGTGCGTCTTTTCTAAGTATTATGTTTGCATTAATGAACATAATTATACTTATTGTAACGCTCTTAGATGTTTGTTAGAAGCGCTGTGCTCGCTAGCCTAAGTTAACTTAAATGGGTTACACTTATCTCCCGCTAACTTAATTGGGTTACACATATCTCCCGTTAACCTAAGTCGGTTGTACATATCTTCCGGTAGCCTAAGTAGGTTACACATAGGCCTAATTATCTCCATAAGTCCGTAAAGGTAAAGTCCGTAAATAGAATCTACCGCTAGCCTAAGTCGGGAGACTTGCACATGTATCCCGTTAACTTAAGTTGGTTACACATATCTCCCGCTAACCTAAAGTGGGTTACACATATCTCAGTTACTGAGCCTGGTCGACCCTGCTTCTCCGGGTCACCCTTCTTACACCCTCTTTCCATCCCTCCCGCCCGCTCTACGAGTGAATGGTACACTGTATTACGAGGTCGAACTCCCGCTGTTGTCATGAGGTTATCTGCTGGAAAGATTGTGTTCGCCGGAAACCATGGCAAGCCGAGCTTCCATTATCATCAAGAGGGATTCCAGTTCGCACACCGATCGTATATCCCTTATTCGACAATCTGAATTTCAGGTTTACAAGGTCCGCCTTAAATGTCGTGGCAACCATTACAGCGGTGGTAAAGAATTTTCTAATTACAAAATGAGCAGATCTAGTCCATATATCTGCTGCAGAAGAATGTTACAATTATATTTACATTTTTTATACAATTTAGATTTAATCGGTGGAGGAATTGAAGATCGAGATTTACTTGTCATCGTGAAGTAACGTACTTGTAAAATGTAATCAGTTTGTTTTAGAATGTAATGCGATGCATCAGCAGCACTACGTTCTCCTCCAGAGCTTCAAACTCTTGAAGTGTATCTTCTGGACTGGTAGCCAACTAGCCAAACACACAGTGCCTCCGAGATAATTCTGAGAGGCGCCATACAAATGTTTTCGCTACAGCTACAACTACACTTACATCTGCGGTTACAAGTCTACCAGCGTCCAGATCACAGAAGTGCCATCCATTCGCAGGTGTAATTTAAAGATTGTTGGAGTTCACTGTTGAACAATTCGTGCCTAAGATTTTGCGCGTGCCTTCGCTTTCAGTACGTTTGAATATGCGACGTTTGAATCTGCGACGTTTCAATCTATGATGCTCTAATGATTAGAGCATCATAGATTAGAGTCTAATCTGTGACGCTTTAATCTGCGACGTTTGAATGCGTGACGTTTGAATCTGTGAGTCTGTGACGTTTGAATCTGTGACGAATCTTGGACGTTTTAATATGTGACGTTTTAATCTGTGACGCTTTAATCTGTGACGTTTGATTCTGTGACGGTTTAGTCTGTGACGTTTGAATTGGTGACTCTTCTAGTTTTCTGTGTGTTGCGTTGCTTGCTTATGACATTCTGTTCTTAATAACATTGAACATCTCATACTGCAGATTTATAACTCTTTTGTGATGTATTTAAAAGTCGCTTACGGTAAACAACCGAATACATGCATGCATTATTCTATAGCGCCAATTGTGACTCGACAACTCGTTAGAGGCTATACAGTTTACGTTTTTGTGTCAGGGACTGAAGTGCACAAGTATAAATTAATTTATATGACTTGCAAATATCATTTTTCGATTGAAAACAGATTAGTGAATTATACAGAGAACGTGTGCTTGTGAATTTTGCTTTCATGCCATGGATTGTTCAATTCAGTCTTGCTTTTCTTTGCAAAGTGTCATCAAAAGCCGATTTACTAATTTAAGAATTGAAGTTTTTTGCTGTTCTTCTCTTCTTCGGAACTTTGTCTACCTTCTCCAAGGTCGTAACTTTGTCACACAAAGCGGTGGTGACCAATTCCCTCATTTCTCTCTCCCCTTTCCCTGTATAGAAATTTTCTTCTCTTCCTTTCTGATCTAATTTTCCTTCTTTTCCTTTTCCTTTCACCCCTTGTCTTTCTCGTATACCCAACTGCTCTTTCCATTCGTTTCCCTTCCTTTCTGTAACATTTTGCATTTCCTTTTAGTTCTTTCATTCTTTTCTTTTGCCTTCCTCTTCTTTTGCCGTCTATTTCGACACCGTATATCATTCGTTCTTCTTCTCGTGCTCTTGTTTATCTTCCTTGCTATATCGTTCTCTTACCTTCTTATGTAATGTAATTGAACATTTATATAGCGCCCCTTCAAGATATCTACTCACAGGCGCTCTCTGCGTTTGCCGATATGATGATGTTAAATGTATTTACGAACGAATACTTTACATCAGTTACCAAAACAATGCACAGTAAGCTTGAATACTCACCAGTGGCGGGCCCACGCACACACGAGGAACCAACCAATGGATTCCTATCGACAACTGAAGATTGAATGGATGTTCAGAGTCCCAGAACCAAGTTGCGTCGATAGGATAGAGCGGCCACAGGTGTCAAAGTTCGCACACACGATGATGTTGCTAGGGTTAGAGCCCTGGGGTCTGGAGCGCCTCTGAATCTCTGAGTGGCGCTATGCAAATGTTCAATTACAATTACAAAATTACAAAGTTGCATAGTATTTATTTAAGCAACCAATCGCACCTTCTTGATGATGCACTGCATTTCTCTGAGGAGCCAACTCTCCACAACAAATCCTTATTAGCGATAACATAATATGCATAGAACTTCTCACAAGAAACATTCCTGATATTGTACAAGATGCGCGTGTAAAGTAGTAAAAAGCTGCCATGAAATAATAGCCAATAAATAGCCAAATGCAACAAACATACAAAAGCCGGATATTTTCCAGGTGTTTAGCTTTCCCTGCAGGACAGAGGACATGAGGCCAAAAGGTGGGCAACCCTAATTATTAGACCTCTACCGATGGTCGCTTCACTCGCAATCAAAATCCTAATCAATGGGAGAGGCCAGATCAGAATCCGACAAATCAGAGAAAGAAAGGAGATGACGTCGCTATAGAAGTCATTAGATTAGGTTAGGCCTAGATTAGATTAGATTCGATTTTACTGGTGAAAAAGTAGGCCTATTTAACAAATTAAAATAGGCCAAATAGAGATTGATGATTTTGATAGGCCTACTATGATGTGTGTACACCAAAATGCGGTTAGGCCTACTATGATGTGTGTACACCAAAATGCGGTTAGCAATTGGTTTACTACTTACTTACTTATCTATAACATTAAAGTAGCCCTAATGTACTGAAGAAGGTATAATGTTCAAATATAGGCATAAATTACTAAACTTGGTCTAAACGGATCTAATAATCAAGTAGACCTAAAATTAGGTCTTTCATATCAAAGTAGGCCATATATAATGCCTAAACCAGTCGCCAATTGCACAGATGTAAAAAATGCACGAATGTACTGATATGGCTGTCAACGAATCGAAAAAAGTTGTCAGAGCACTCAGTTCAAAACGATTCAAAACATTTTTCGACAGCATCTGTCTTTCGTTCAAAATGTCGAAGTCATTTGAACGAACTGACCCGGGATTTGGGCTTAGAAGTAAGTGCTGCACTTGGCAGTGACCTTGTCTATTGATGAGTGAGCCAGCCCAACATCTCCAAAATGGCCACAGTAAGTTGGTCCATATTGAACCCACAAGTGCAATGCAATAGTCACTGTATTTGATATTGTCCTCTTTGCAAACCGAAGCTCATAAGTGCGCATCAAGTAAGATGCGGGATCGATTCCCGCTACCCCCTTAAGGTTGATTCAGCCTTCCATTCGTCAGATGGCGTAGGTAAAATGAGCAGTATGATGTAATGGGGGCTTTGCATGGCTGTCATACAGTTAAATTCGACTCCTGTAATAACTTGTGATCATCCGTTCATACTATGACTTGTAATCATACTGCGTAATTATCAGCTTGAATTAATAAAGAAGAATATCATAATTATCTTACATTATTATAGAACATCGCTTAACTGTTATTGAGGCGTTTGAAGTTCAAATTTAAACATTCCAAGCATGCACGTAAAAGATACAAAGTTTAATCTGATCACAATGAGTTCCCATGGTAACCATGACGCCATTAAATTTTTTCTTGATTTTAAGAATTGTTCTTAACCCGAGAGCATTTTTACTCTTCTCTTTGCATTATTGTTGTTATTAAGTCCTTGTGCAATCGTTTCCAATTTCTTTAATTAGTAATACTTTCTATTTAGCCTATTATCACCTCCTCTGGAAACGGTAAGTTCAGAAATAATTATTGATTAAAATTATCAATAGAAGCCCTAAGTATCAACATTTTGCGCCCATATTTTGTTTATTTGCGCAAAGAATAGTCTATGTATTTCAAAATCTGCGTTGCAGTTCACAAGTAGCCTAAGACCTACATTTTATCCAACCGACCTATAGCTGTCTCTGTTCCACAATTATGTTCACCCCTCTTACGCATAGGCTAGCTATTGCACTTGGTAATTGAATGCTGTGATTCCTACTGTAATTCGCACCAAAATAGTGCTGTGCTCTGGTCTTTCGGTTAAACCGTAGTTAACGTTGTCAAGTAATTTTATATGTTCAGCTTAAAACGGAAGCTGGATTATTTGATGAAAGTAATTGTTTGCCTAAATGGAAGTTTGATTGATGAAACGAATTCTTTGCTTAAATAGAAGCTGGATTGATGGAAAATTTGTTTCCGGAAATAGAAGCTGATTTGATTAAACAAAGTCTTTGCTTCCATATAAGCTGGATTGATGAAAATAATCCTTGCTTCAATAGAAGCTGGAATGATGA
Organism: Aporrectodea caliginosa; assembly: GCA_020284085.1. Lineage (NCBI taxonomy): Eukaryota > Metazoa > Annelida > Clitellata > Crassiclitellata > Lumbricidae > Aporrectodea > Aporrectodea caliginosa. The sequence goes on from JACEVL010000201.1 coordinate 694,135, forward strand.
AAATATTTTTTTGCTTAAATGGAAGCTGATATTGATGACAGTTATCATGAACATTGGTAGACTGCCGACCTACCAACGTACATGTAAAGTAGGCCTACGGCACTGAAGACATTAAAATAATTTGGCATCGTAAAGCTGTTTTACTGGACTTTCTTGATCGTTGTTCAGAGCATTGGAATTCTTTGTTCAGATTATTTAGTTCTGTCAATCCTTTGATGTCATTTACGTTCAAACTTATTTATGACTCTTCTCTTTCAAACTCCATACACACCATAGCCTGGCATGATGGCATCTGATTTGTCTGATCTGTCCGATTTCAACCTCACTTCTGGAAATAGGTTTTTATTATAAGAAAACTAAACAGAGAGAGGTATAAATGTAGAGATGTGAGAGAATTTTTAAAGCACTTCTCATAGCATAGCCTATGTATGTATATATGTATGTATGTATGTACGTGCACATGTACATGTATGTATGCACGTATATATGCATGTACGCATATTGTATGTGCATGCATGTACGATTGTACGTATTCCACTTGAGCGACCTTTGAAATGCATAATATGTAATTTGTATTCTTGCATTACGATGGTTATCATCTATAGTTAAACATCTATTATGTCTGATAAATGTGATGGAATCGTTCTTCGTGTCATTATCTCTAAATGCTATTTAGAGATAATGAATTTTATTCGGGCGTTTACACAGGTGGTGGTGGTGATGATGATGATGATCCTGATGAGCTTCGTAATTGTTCGTTCTTCGTCGGGAATCGTCGGAGTTCGGTCGTCGGGTAATTTGCGGAAGCAGCAGTCAGTGGATTCGGTGGGAAGTGGTCGTTAGAGGGTGCGTGGCCCTCCATGGGAATAGCACACAGTTGGTAATTGGAGGAAGCGTCGATTGGATGGGAAGGTTGATTGGGGGGATGGATGGATGGATGGGTGGGTGGGTGGATGGATGGACGAGCGGACGTGTCACGTGTGGATGTATGGGTTGGTGGGAATGCGTGGATGGATGGATGGATGGATGAATAGATAGATGATAGATAGATAGATAGATAGATATATAGATAGATAGATAGATAGATAGATAGATAGATAGATAGATAGATAGATAGATAGATAGATAGATAGATAGATAGATAGATAGATAGATAGATAGATAGATAGATGAATTGATGGATGGATGGAATGAAAACCGCAGCCATCCGTTAATTCCTCATTCCCAGTGCTACCAATCCTTTGGAATTTTCACAGGATCTTCGGATTTTGGGTCGACTTTGGATCTGGGGTTTTGCATAACAATCTTGGGATTTTTTCTATGGTCTGCAGACTAGTTTTTATCGGACTTTCCAACAGTGGTAGCGAATCAGATTAGCAAAGACTCGCTCAGTGAAAGACATTTATTACTATTGTAACTTGTAAACATTGTAATTTGTTAATACAGTGTTATGCTCCGGTTTTTCGATGCCAGTTCTTAACTCAGCATTTTTGTGAATAATTGTGAATGTTAAGACACATTTCATATTTCATCACAACTTTTTCCTTTTCAGTAACTTGTGATTTTTGGTACACTCTTGGCCAATCATGGAATTTTTCTGGAAAGATCTTGGGATTTCAGAAAACGGAGAGTTGTAGCACTTCTCATTCCCCGTTGTTCTCCAGATGACCTTCACTCACCGAATGACCTTCAACCTCCGTCGCCTCCCCTCTGTCAACCATAGGACCAAAACCTGGTCGCCAAGGTCATCCACTTGACCCTCCGTCCAAAATTCACCTGCAACATTTGACCTCCCCATATGCTGAGTCGTTAACCCCCCATTGAAGCTTTGCAAGCGTCTTATTGACCATTCAACAGACCTTCATTCAGTTCATTCAAATCTATTGAATGAAAATAGTTACACGAGTCTGTCTGTCAGTATGTGTGTCTGTCTCTGTGTATGTGTCAGTCTCTTCTGTCTGTCTGTCTGTCTGTCTGTCTGCCTGCCTGCCTGCCTGCCTGTCTGTCTGTCTGTCTGTCTTATTGACCATTCAACAGACCTTCATTCAGTTCATTCAAATCTATTGAATGAAGATAGTTACACGGGTCTGTCTGTCTGTCTGTGTGTGTGACTGTGTGTCTGTGTATGTGTGCGTGTCTATCTGTCTGTCTGTCTGTCTGCCTGTCTGTCTGTCTGTCTGTCTGTCTGTCAGATTTAGTCTAAACGTTAATCAAATGGTCAATTGCACGTCCAAGGTTTGCCCTTCGATTGGATTTAAATATAGGCTGCTATAGTATAAATGGTGTCAGGTATGTAATTATACCACGGGCTCATCTGCATACCAACCAGGTAGCTACATGCAGCCTTTGAAATTATTCAGCGGAGTAGCAAATATAATGTATACAGCATGGGCTTACGAATTGACTCTAGGTGACCGCGTGCCAACGGCCGCAAACCTTTCACTTAAATGTACAGCGGGTATGCGCTCTTTTAACATAACAAAACGGTCGAAAAAACACACTAACCTTGCCAGATACTGACGTCATTCGCCCAGGCTGCCACGAAGCATACGATGCTACATTTGTACACCTTTAAAACGCCTTTACAGTCTCTATAATTATATTCGCTTCGATTATTCAGTGAATGTGCATTGTGCATACATAGTGCTGGGAGATCATACCAGCTCGACGTCGAGCCATAAGATGCTATTAAAGAATGGAAACTACTAATTTTTTTCTTGTTCTAAGTTTATAACATGGTGGAAACTGCAAAAACTTTCTTGTGAAGATATACGGCCGTTGGTGCCTTAAGACATCGTTAAACTTTTGGCTCTAAAGGTTAGTGAATGCAATTAGCCTATAACTTCTACTGCGCCGCTGTCTAATGTACAAGGAATCAACCGATGCCACACCTAAAAAACCACCTTTAAAACGCCTTCCCCTTCTCTATAATTATATTCGCTTCGATTATTAGTCAGTGAAGGTGAAGACATAGTGCGGGGAGATCATACCAGCTCGACTTCAAGCCATAAGATCTTATTAAACAATGAAAAGTGCTAATCTTTGTCTTATTCTAAGTTTATAACTACCGTGAAAACTGCACAAACTTTCTTGTGGAGACCGAACGGCCTTTGAAGCCATAAGACATCGTTAAACTTTCGACTCTAAAGGTTAGTGAATGCAATTATAACTTCTAACGCGCCGTTATCTAATGCACAAGGCATCAACCGATGGCACACCAAAACCAAGACGTAATCAGGTCAACATCCAGAAGATCAGTCCACAGTCAAGTAATTAACAGTGAGAAAACTCAACTGTACCAAAAATTGTCTTCGATGTCAACGGCCTTGTTTTTCATTCATTCATTCATTCATTTCAGATATTTATATAGCGCCCCTTCAAGATTTCTACTCAGAGGCGCTCCCGACTACAGCGCGGAGACTGAATCGGAGTTTCACGCCGAAGCGCATGAGCAATTGCGAGTGAAGGACTTGCCCAGGGTCCCTACGCGGCGGCTTGAGGTGGATTCGAACCCGCAACCCTCCGGCTGCAAGGCACCGAATATACCCCCTGGAGGTGGATTCGAACCCGCAACCCTCCGGCTGCAAGGCACCGAACATACCTCTACACCACCGCTGTTGTTGTTATTATTATTATTATTATTATTATTATCATTATTATTATTATTATTATTATTATTATTATTATTATTATTATTATTATTATTATTATTATTATTAATATTATTATTATTATTGTTATTATTATTGTTATTATTATTATTATTATTATTATTATTATTATTATTATTATTATTATTATTATTATTATTATTATTATTATTATTATTATTATTATTATTATTATTATTATTTGATGTCGTAAGAAGTCATTAAACATTCTACAGTAGTTTAATTAAAATCCATTCTATCTAAACTTCTAAAGGTATCGAAATAAGATTTAGTATAAAAGACACAATGGTAGCGTCAGATCGACGTCAAAGGATCTGGCAGTCATAGGATATCGTTAAACACTGTATGCTCGACTTGCTAACTCCTATATGTGTGTGTGTGAGGGTGCGCTATAGTCCAGTGGTTAGCGTGATGGACTACCAACCCAGTGGTCCGGAGTTCAAATCTCCGTTACGGTAAAAGCCGTTTCGAAATGTCTGCTCAGCTAGCGTTCCCTGGCAAACTCAACTATAGGTATGTTTTTTATGTATCTATGTATATCGGTGAGAAAGGCGTGACTTTTTAAAAGCTTTGAAATGCCCATGGATTTTGACAAGCTCCTGCTTTTTAGGGCATCGGCTGGGGTAGGCCTTAGCGCTGCCCGCGGGGCTCACAGCGGCTGAGGCCGGCCTTGGCTGCCGATGAGGCCTTCTTCGTTTGCCTTGATGACCTGTGGGTCACGATCAACCGATGAAGGAATGCGGAGAATTCGGCTTCTGCTATGAAAATAAACTCAGGGGTGTCGCCAAAAGACAGCACGAACCCAATCAAGTCAGACAGACAGAGAAAGACAGACAGCAGACAGACAGACGACAGAAAGACAGACAGAAAGACAGACAGACTGAAAGACAGCAGACTAGACGGGAGACATACAACAGATAGATAGACAGGCATGAAGACAGATATATAGACAGACAGATAGATGGACAGACAACAGGAAGACAGACAGAGAGACAGACAGATAGACAGACAGACAGACAGATAAAAAAACAGAAACAGACAGACAGACAGACCCAAAAAAAACAGACAGTCAGATAAAAGACAGACAACGTCAGAAAGACATACACAAAGACCCACAGACACACAAACCCAAAAACCCCAGACACACAGGCAGACATACGGGGGGGGCGGAGACAAGAAGGTAACGGAGGCAGACAAGGCAGAAGACGGGGAAAAAACAAAAAGGGGAAAAAGGGGAGGGAGGGGGAGAACCCGACAGAGACGGGCAGGGGCAGAGACAAAGGAGAGGCAGGGCAGAGGCAGAGGGAGAACGAGGCAGAGGCACAGGGCAGAGGGGGCAGAGGCAGGGGAGGCAGAGGCAGAGGCAGAGGCAAAGGGAGAGGAGAGGGAAGGCAGAGGCAGAGGCAGAGACAGGGAGAGGCAAAGGGAGAGGCAAGGCAAGGAGGCACAGGACAGGCACAGGCAAGGCAAGGCAAGGCAGAGCGGCGGGCGGGGAAAAGAAGGGGGGACAAAGGGCGGAAGGGGACGGCGAAACAGAGGCAGAGGCAGAGGCAGAGGCAGAGGCAGAGGGAAGGGGGCAGAGGCAGGGCAGAGGGGCAGAGGGGCAAGGCAGAGGCAGAGGCAGAGGCAAAGGGAGAGGCAGAGGCAGGGCAGAGGCAGGCAGAGGCAGAGGCAGAGGCAGAGGCAGAGGCAGAGGGAGGGCAAGGAGGAGGCAGAGGAGAGGCAGACAAGGCAGAGGCGAGGCAGAGGCGAGGCAGAGCAGAGGCACAGGCACAGGCAAGGCAAGGCAAGGCAGAGGCAGAGGCAGAGGCAGAGGCAGAGACAGAGCAGAGCAACAGAGGCAGGGCAGAGGCAGAGGCAGAGGCAGAGGCAGAGGCAGAGGGAGAGGCAGAGGCAGAGGCAGAGGCAGGGCAGGGCAGGGCAGGGCAGAGGCAGAGGCAGAGGCAGAGGCAGAGGCAGAGGCAGAGGCAGGGCAGGGCGGGCGAGGCGGGCGAGAGTGAAAGAGGCAGAGGCAGGGCGGGCGGGCGAGGCAGAGGCGGGCGGCAGAGGCAGGGAGGCAGAGGCAGGGCAAGGCAAGGCAAGGCAGAGGGAGAGGCAGAGGCAAGGCAGAGGAGAGGCAGAGGCAGAGGCAGAGGCAGAGGCAGAGGCAGACAGAGGAGGAAAGGAGGGAGAAGAGGGGCAGAGGCAGAGGCAGAGCAGAGGCAGAGGCAGAGGCAGAGGCAGAGGCAAGGGAAAAGGCAGAGGCAGAAACAGGCAGAGGCAGAGGCAGAGGAGAGGCAGGGCAGAGGGAGAGGCAGAGGCAGAGGCAGAGGCAGAGGCAGAGGCAGAGGCAGGGCGGGCAGAGGCAGAGGCAGAGGCAGGGCAGGGCAAGGCAGAGGCAGGGCAGAGGCAGAGGCAGAGGCAGGGCAGGGCAAAGGGAGCCGGGGGAAGGCAGAGGCAGAGGAAGGGAGAGGGCAGAGGCAGAGGCAAGGCAAGGCAAGGCAAGGCAGAGGCAGAGGCAGGAAAGGGAGGCAAGGCAGAGGCAGAGGCAGAGGCAGAGGCAGAGAGGGCAAGGGGAGGCGGGAGAGGCAAAGGGAGACGAGGCAGAGGGGAGAGGAAGGCAAGGCAGACAACAAGGCAGAGGCAACAGAGGACAAGGCAACAGAGGGAACAGACAGAGGAGGCAGACAAGGCAGAGGCAGGGCAGGCAGAGGCAGGGAAGGCGGGCGACAGAGGAGAGGCGGGGAAAGCGGGCAAAGGAGAGGAAGGCAGAGGCAAGGCAGACAGGGCAAGGGAAAGGGAACCCCGAGGGGGCGAGGAGGCAGAGGCAGAAGGGGGGCAGAGGCAGAGGCAGAGGGAGGCGGGAGAGGGACCCCAGAGGCAGAGGAGAGAAAGAGGAGAGGAGAAGGGGGGGAAAAAGGGAAAAAGGAAGAGAAAAAGGGGGGAAAAGAAAAAAAAAGAAGAAAAAAAAAAAAAAGAGAGAAAAGAAAAGACGAAAGAAGAAGGGAAAAAAACAGAAAGTGATTATGAGAGAAAATTGTTGTGTAATGAGGTTAAACATTGACTGTTGCTAATCTTTTTTCTTAGTTAGCATGCCTCGTCATTTTGATACAAAAGAACCTAGAGGCTTTGCTTTTGTGACCTACGAAAATCATTCGGAGTGTGTGCGTGCCAGTAAAGAAATGAACGGACAGGTAACGGATTGATTCTTTGAAATGCAAGATCCCTGATTTACCCATTGCATTACAAGATAGCCTTTTAAAATCACAATGATGTTTCATTGTATTTGATTAACAATTTCGACTAGTTACCATCTTATGTCATTAATTGTTTGTTTCATGTGATGTACTGTTAGTATTTGCATTTGATGAGTGTCACTTATTTTTGTGTTAAGTTCTCAGTGTGGTAACTAAAGAATATAGCCAGCTACTAGTCTAAGGATTTAACATTTTACTCTGAAATTGCTAAGAAACATGTAGCTTGTTGGAATCTTAATGATTCCAGTCATCCAGTTTGGTGTCTGAAAAAATCATAGTACTAACTCACTCCAGATTCACATTATGGCTGGTGCATGGTACCATAGATAAGGCACACAGGAGTGTCTTTTCTCTACAGTGTCAGACTGTCAGTGTGGCTTTGAAGCTCTTGACGATGATTTTGTATTCTGTCACATGTCTGAGCTTATCCGGTACACTATGTGAATGACTTCACACCTGGCTTAAGTGCATTTGGCTAGGAAATTTGGTATCTTCTCTTGGCCAGGGCTGCAACATTCAGCTTTTGTTAATACTTGAGGGTTGGTTGTGCTTCTGAAAATGTTTTAAGCAATGGATGAATATCCTACTGCACTTGTGCACACTATTTGGAAGAGGAGGACCAAAGCTACATTTTGAGCTTAATTTTGTTATCATGAGTTAGTGAAAGTTGTTTAGATATAACTTTCAGGATGCCAAATTGTCTGGTTGTTATATTAGATTATTTTTCTCTTTGTCAGGACTTCAGTGGCAACCGGCTTCTGGTTGAACTGGCTAAAGACGGTTTTCAAAAGACTGGTAGTTTTCGTGGCAGGTAGGCAATTTACTTTTTAATGACAAATTTCTATGCTTCTAAAGACATGGTTTTATAAAAGTCTTAATATAAGTCTTTGCATCAAACATGTATTGTATAGTGTAAAAAAATTCTAAGCAACTATTCTTTTAATACTGACATGCATTTCATCTTTTCACCAATAGAAGTGATTAGAGTAAATAGTTTGTAAAGCTGGTATAAACAAGGTGAAATGTATTGCAGATGAAGACAACCATTTAGGGAATTTAGTTACTGTATTTATGAAATGCAAAGCTATGCATTTATGAAATGTGCTTGTTGAACTAGGCAACATTAGTTGCTGGTTTTATAATGCAGGAAACTGTTGATTGTTATAATGGAATATATTCACGGGTTTTGCTTCATGGCAAGCTCAATAGTTTGTGCTGTACACTTGAAATGCTTCGTTTAGTTTATAGACTTGTGACCGTAGCTGTTGCTTTTAAATTTATTTTGCATTGTTATGGACAAGTTGTGCTGCATTAATGATCCCTTTATTAACAACTTGTGTTGTGTAAACAGAGATGAGCGAGATTATAGGTCATCACAGAGACCTTTTGGACGTGGTTCTCGAGGTGGCGGTCGTGGATATCCATCAGGTCACAGGATTCCATCAAGAGACTTTGACGATGATCGATACCGATCAGATGAGTATTTGAATCGCCGCTACTCAGGTGCAGCAACACATCACTTGGTGGATGGATTCAGAGCTCGGCGCTCACCAGCACCTAGAAATTTCGGACACCGTGAACTACGATCTTCAGATAGGTACCATGCTCCTGAATTGGCAGACGGTCGAGAATATGGTGACGAAAGGCCATTGAGAGATGACAGAAGGTTAAGATTATTTGGGGTTGATTTGATTGCAATGGCTGTCAGTGGGTTGTGAGATTAAACTAATTTTCATTAACCTAGTTTAATAATTATGCATTTTGAAACATCTTGCTTATGCATTTTGTAGATTTCATAAAAGATTTTAGTGGTCTTATATTTATATTGCTCTTCTTTTAATACGTAAAACAGTTCATTGATTCATATGGATCACCACTGAAGACTAATTATTTAAAATAACTGTTACATTATTTGTTTTGCAAATATTGATGTCAATGTTGTGTAATTTAAAAGTGTCCTATTCAAACAGTTTGTTTGGTTACATGTTTAGACAGCTTCCTTATCGAGATACTAGATTTCCAAACGATTATCAAGCAAACAAAAATGGGTTTGAATATCCCTCTGATCGGTAAAATTTCCTTTTCTTGGTAAATTTAAGTAACAGCCAACTTAGTGTACCTCGCACACTTCTAGCATTTGCCTAATAGTTTCTCTTCTTAGAGAGTGACATTTGTAGTTACACGGAGATTGTTCCCATCATGACATTCGCTAAGATTTCATTAGGATGTGTTGCATGTTTATTAGAAAATACAATGAAAACGAGTCAAAACTCGATCTAATCTTTGTATTAACTTGTGCTTTGGAATGGTTCATTGCTAGAGCATTTCTCTTCACTGCACAGTGCACTTGAGATTCCAGCATGTTAAAGTTTACAATTGCTGTGCCACTTAACCTGGTGACATTTTAAATGCAGTTAGTGTGTTCGAACTGTGGACTGGAGATCGTTGAAAACCTGGGCTCTGTGCCTTTGATGATTCTGCTAATTAGTTCATGCAATAAATGAACGAATACTTTTTCTTGCAATTTTGCCATGGTTGAGAGTGAACTATGTCTATGGTTGTTTTGAATACCAAAGCAATGCAGAGATTGCAACAAGTATGATTTTTCAATAGGGATCATTACAGTGACCGAAGACAGAATGGGAACATGGGTGGTCGATCTTCTCCCCCAGCCCCAAGAGAGCACGAACGATACTCCACAAGAAGTAGAGGTAAGTGATTTCTACATCTATGATTGCTTTCTGAGTCTTATACTATTCTTTTACTGTCATAGCTTAACACAATTCAGTACAACTGTATTTTGATATTGCCCTTCTTCCAAAGTTCAGAGGTGTACACTTGACCATACTATAGAACAGTTGTTTGTAAAGGACTTGTTCAAGGTCGCTACACAGTGGCCACCTCAGTGGAGACTTGAACCCGCACTCTCCATGTTAGAGCGCTCTAACAAACTGATGCTTTGATATAATCAGCTGATACAGTTGAGTACCGTAATGGCTTTAGGTTTAATAGTCTAGACTTGGATTAAGGGCTGAATTTTTGCAATTGTCAACTGATGAACAAAGTAGAAAAGTGTCTTCAGTTGGAAAAGAACAAATTCTATTAAGTATCTAAACTTCTGATGAGAATAAAACAGTCTCAGTTAAGATTCAGTCAGAATGGTTGATGTCAGTTTTTAGTATTTAAACTTAACCAATTGTTATCAGTTACAATCTGTGGCCATCCAATGAGACCGCTTATTACCAGATGACTTAACGGTGAAGGAGACATTGAAACAATATAGGCTGTTCTGGATTGGTCATTGTGTCTGAACATGACTGAAGTTTGTAGGTTTTTTTCTAAAGAAAGTATCTGTTATAAGAAACAATCAAAAGGAAACAAATCAAAAGTCCAAAGGAACTGTTATTGGAGCTCATAATGTGACAATCCTTCACTTTTGTGGACTTTATCAACAACTCAGAGTACACTGCAAGCAATATTTACATCAAGCTGCAAAGCAAGACATCCCACATCAGCATGCACAGCACTGATATCTGGGCACTGTAAATTTGTCAGGAGAGTGAACTAATCATCTATGATACAAAAGCCGATAATTTATTACTGTTGTTCAATCCTTCTCAACAATAACAGATGCCACAAATTGAGCAGCTGCATTCCCATCTTCACTTTTAAGGTTTTGGTTACCTGTATCAATGCATTTGGATACCTGGTCATCATATTTGAAGAATTAGATGGAGCTAGATATGGACAACAGTGCATCTAAACCATTGAATAACTACTTCTGTACTGCCAATAACTGCTAGTGTTACTCAGGATAACTCAGGGAAGTTATTAGCTATTGAACTGCCAGTGTAATGTCGATAACAGGTACTAAAGTGAACTACAAGTAAATGCTCATGCTACTTTGGAAATTTGAGTCAGTGGTAGCTGTTTCCTATTGCTACAGAGACAGCAAGTGATTTGCAATGTTTGTGATAAACTAAAGGTGACTACTTGCTAATGAAGATGAAGATAACTCACTTTCTGATAAGCAAAGGAGCATTTAAACACCTGAACTATCACTCGTTTTATTGAATTTGGATATGCAAAGGGTCCAACATCATATCATGACAGGAAGACTTGGAGAAAGTTACTGATGCAGGAAATCACAAAATTTTAAATGAATATGAGATTCTGAGAAGGATGTCTGTTTTAGTGTTGCCCAATGAAATACTTGCATTATGTTCTTTATTTATCAGATGACAAAAATTTTTTCACTCTCCATATCTTATTTATGAAATCAAAAGTTTCTAATGTGAATTCAGATCTTTCTTAAAAATTAACCATATGTGGCATCAGTTTTTATTACCAAATTGAAAACGCAATATATCATCTGATAATGCTAACAACAAAATCTAAATTTTTTTTACTAGGCTTTGATTTTGATGTATAAGTGACCCAATGCAGTTCCACATGTGTTCTTTAACAATTAAATTTAATGATGAGAGTGTACTAAAAGTGACTGGGAAACCAATGCAGCTTGTCATTAAAGTGTTTAATAGATGATCAGATTGCTAAACAGCTTATATCATTCCACAAGAGTGTAATTTTCTAGTGTATATAGGTCACCTGTGCTAATGAATTTAATTTAACACATTGGCCACATTGGCTTGTTGTTAGCATTATCAGGTGCCAATTGTATGGTTAGGGCTAAACTTAAGCTCGTTAAAATGTATCATTACAATGCATATTCTAAGATAAAATGGTCATGAAAATGGATTCTAAGTTAAATTCAGCTTTATATTGTGACTTCAATATGACACAGAGTAGACTTTTATAATGATACATTTAATTCTGCAGCTTTGTTTGTTGCCCCATAAGTATCTGGTGTGTTGTGGTTCTTGGATGTTAAATTAAATTCATTAGCACAAACATCCAGCAATTTTTCTTAAGGATCCAAATCTTGACTGAATTGCCAGTTCCTAACAACAGAAGGAATTGCTACGAAGACATGCTTGTGAAACATAAACCAGGAGAAGTTGTTGATCAGTAGATGCTTTATATATTGAATGATTTTACAGGCAGACGCAGTCCTGGATTCCATGGCGCACCACGATATCCATCAAGTGAAGCCATTGGTCGTAGTTTTCCTCCAGAGCCTTCACGATTCGATAGAAACAGAGAAAGCTTTGAAAGGAGACCAGTTAGGTCACCAAGTCCTCCAGGAAAAAAAATGAGGATAGGCGAATACAGTCATGAAGAGCCTCATCGGTTTGCTGCGGAGTCTAGATATTCACAGGGTCCATCAAGAGACCCGGCGCAGGTTGAAAGAAGTCGAGCCGATGGGATGAGAAGGCGTTTGCCTCCACAGAGCCCTCAGCCAAAAAGAATCCGTATGGATGAGCCAAGCTACAAGTCACATTATCCTGGCCGAGAAGCCTCGTTTTACTGAACACATTTGCATGCTACAACGATGTGGAAAGCAGCGAAAGTAAATAGGTGCATATAAGCACTCCGTTCTTTTTCCTTTCTGTTGTATATTGAAAACTGGTTCAGTTCGTTTAGGATTTTCATGGACCCGCAACAAATGGGTTACTCGTTAGCACGTGCTCGTTCTGTTCATGCTGGATGATTAAGCTGCACAAGTGTATAAAGAAGAAACAGTTTCTTTGCATTTCAGTGACTGATTGAAATGGTTTAATTGGTTGCATAACAAAGTACAGGAAATGGACTAACTGAACTTCATCATTTTTATTCACTTTATTGACTTCAGTTTATTTTTCAAGTTGGCAAAGTTTATCAGTCGTTTCTTGGATTAGGAGTTGGTCAACAGGTGATGACTCGTCAACAGTATGCTTTCAATATGCCATGTTATTCCACACATCTTACAGTTACGGCCAGCAATGCTGTGTTCAACTTCTGTGCAGCAGTGTGGGCCTCAAGACCTGTTTCTCAGCCATATTACGAAGCAACACAACATCTTGACTTGACAATGTGCGTCCTGGTCTGGCCTTATGTATGGCCTTGCAGCTTGAACAACAGTGGAAGGCCAGAGGGTACAATCCCAAGTGACCCAAGATGCCCCTAAATTATAGGTTTCTTCTTAACAATTTAGTATTGCTCACTACAAGCCAAATGATGCTTACTATCGTCAAAATATGCGGATGACTTCATACAGAAAATCCTTAAATTTTTTCAACTCTGGTCATTGATGTTTTGTGGTTGCCCCTCTTAGAACTTCTGACCAGTTTTCCCTCGATACTGAAGAAATAACACAGCCCATGCCAAGTCTACAAAATGACAATATTCACTGTAAAATTTAAGCTGATATTGGTCACAAGTGCGTGGATACAACATTGACAAGCACAGTAAAGTTAGATCATGTCTAGTACTTGAGTCCATCTCTGGATAATTCAACCCTTCATGGTTTTGGAGTCCTACACAAATATCATTGAGCCCAGAATTCAGCAGAGTTGTATTGAGGCTATAAACAACTGCAGTACTGCTTCCATTTACGTTTAACTACAACTACTCCGCAACACTTGACTGGCAAGTCTGTGCCTCATCAATACAAAACGGATGTTGTAACTGTTGTTCTTTGCAAATAACTAAACATATTATGTGGATACATATAAACTGTAGCAAGTCTGGGAAAGGACATCACCTGATTGTTACTGTTTGATTTTGATTCCTAAATAGTGCAATTTATTGATTTGTTTGTTTCTCAGCTGTTTTGTCAGATGCACAAGAAACTAACATGGGAGTATAAATAAAGTCATTCATTGCACATTTTTGTATGCAATTTAAGACATTTCATGAAATTGTTCAGTTAGTTTAGGCTGCCTTCTGGTTTGAGTTATTTCATATGTGTAAGAATTTGCTGAGCTGGCTTTCAGACAACAGTTTCTTTGCACACGATCAAATTGTCGAGTTTGAAGTGAAAACTCTGGACAGCTGCCGCCCGGAAGTTTTGGCGTGCTTCTGTGGTTTTGTGGACTGGGCGATGTTTGTTGACTTTGACATTTCTGAGTTAAAGGTTGGACATTAAAGATCACGCCACCCACTATAAGGAACAGTCCACAGATACGCAATGACAGCGCAAATGAACCAGTTGCTTCCTGAACCAGTCCTAAAGACAAAGACAAAACAGATCAGTTAATTCAGCTAAATGAGATGTAGCCATTTACAAAAAGTTTTTTAGACTTCACGCTTCAACATACGAGAGCAATCATATGAGTCCAAAAGGACAAGTTTTGGCAACAGTAGGCAGACATTTGGTTTTCTACAGCAAAATTTCCAGAATCTCATTATAGCGTAATGCCTACTAAATATTAATATGCAAGCCATAAAAAATTTTGTATGCTCAAGGTTTCTGTTGGATCCTAGTGTATTGTAGGAAGTAAGGGTGAGGTCGTAACCAGATTTCCTCCTATGGAACCATCCTTGATAGAATATTGTATTGGTGATATTCATATCAGGATAAGTAAAACCTGCTTGGTTATGCTGTGTTGCAAATCACTCTAAGAATAGGCAGCTCTGTTACAATGGTGACTTAATGGTTTAACAAATAGAATTACATGTAGTAGTGACATTTGGATGTTATGTTTGTTTGTGTTTAAGATTTATTTTGATTTTGATATAAAGTTTGATATAAAGTATCTTATTTTAATAAAACGTGATCTGTGCTTCTTAGCCTCTGTAGTTAAAGTAACAAGAACTGTTTCAAGGAGCTATAGTAATTGGTGTACTGACACAACAATGTTAAAATCTTACCCAGGATGCTTGAAGTTGGCAACATGAACATCCCACTAAGTATTGTTGAAAATCCTATTCCAGAGGCAAGATTGTCACTGCCGACGACATCAACCAATGCCACAACTAGCATCGACATGTAGGCACCGTACAGCAAACCATGGAATATACCATAGAGGACGAGCAGCCAAAGTCGTGGATAGGAGGTCATGAGTAGTGTGAGTAACCCACAGGCGACCATAGATGATCCTAACAGAGTGGTGACTTTGACTATGCGTTGATCTGAGCAGAAGCCACCAGCAATCCGACCCAACAAGTCAGCCACACCCATGACAGATACGAGAGCAGCCATAGCGAGATTGCTCTGACCCATCTCTGTGGCGAATACAGGCAGGAAAAAGCAGCCATTCATGTAGCCACAGTGGCTGAAGGCTAGACCTGTAGCGAACAACAGATAGGACCAGTTAGTAAGGAGCCTTTTGTCAAGCACCTTGTTCACAAACAGTTTGCAGCATTTGTAGAATGACGGCTGTTTGAAATTCGAAGGCAACGAAGCAGTTTTACATATGGGAGACGTTTCGTTGGGTTTGGAATCCAAGTCTTCATGCAACAAGGTGGCCAGATCATTTGCTGAAGATGTTTTCAGGGAATCGTCGAATACAAAATTATTACTTGAAAACAGTGCATTTGATTTAAGAAATCCAGACCATTCATCACTGCTCAAGTTTGGCTCAGTTGTGTAGTTTGGCTCAGAGTTTTTTGAATGATCGTGTTTTGGGATGTGATTCACCATTTCTTGTGGGTCGCTGCTTATCTGGTCAGAGCTGGAGTTCAAGATTTTCCGGTTGTTCTCAAGGGGAAATGAGAGAATTCTGTCCATGTTTTCGGTTGAAGTCAACTGTTTTTCTACAGGCCTTGTCTTCTGCTTTCTGGATTTTGTTCTGTGTTCACTTGATTTTTTCCTGTGCTCCGATGTTTTTCTGTGTTTGTTTGATTTTTTCTTGCACTGAAGAGATTTTTGCTTATGCTCAGTATGCTTATGCTCAGTATGCTTTTCCTTTTGCTGAGTGGAGCTGTTTTTGTCATCTGTTTCCTCATTATTGGAATTTGTGATAAAATCATGATCGATGTTCTGTTCAGTGCTAGTCTTCTCTTTTTTCATGTGGTCAATGTCATCAAAATTCAGGCTGCCAACTGAGAAATTAAAATCAGAAGATTCTCCAATGTCAAAGTCTATTCTGGGAACGGGTGTCTCCAATAGCTTAAAAATATCTGAGTAGCTTTGCTGTAACTCTGCATTGAAATTTTCTCTGAGGCAGGGCGTTTGATTGTCTGCTACGTGTACTATATCTTCGTCTGTCTGTTTTGTTGAAAATTCATCTTTAAATTCTGAATACAGTGTTCCTGCTTCTGAAACATTGCCTTCAGTTGTGACATTGTCATCACTCTCCTGGAGACCACTGTGTCTGATAGAGCATTCCCTTGAAATTTCATCAAGGATGTCGTATTCTGTGTCCTTATGCAAGAGCAGGAAATCTCCAAGGTCTTCAGCTGTACCTTCGCTGTGTTCTTCCAGACTCTGTTTGCTCTGATATTTGTCGATTTTATAATCCACAATTCTGTTGAAGTGATCAACTCTCTCTGTGTCCACGTCAGATTTTGTTTTACAGCATTTGTAACCCAATATATTGTCAAGTAGGTTAGTTGGCATAGTCATTTTGTGCTGTTCGTTTTCTTCTATAGCTGGATCACTGCATCGTCGCATAAATTCTTGACAGTTGCGGAGGGCTAGGGTCGTGATGGGCTTGGTATCTGAGCAACCAAATCCTAGATCACGCATATCAATAAGGCTCTGCGTGTTCATATCGGAAGGTACTATCCACGACTCATTGTCAAATGAGACATCCTCATATATTGGATTGTTCTGTGAATAGCCCATGTCATTGTAGAGTATTGTTGGGTTTGAGAAGCTATCTTGCGATGTGTGTAGGTGACTGTTCGACCGTGTCTCTCCTGTCTGCCATGTCAACTTGCTGTCTTCTGTTTGACAATCGTTGGTCACTTCTATCGTGTCTTCTACCTTCTGTCTAGCATTTAGTGGCCTCAGTAGCATTGCCGCAGGAATGGCGTGGAGAGCGAGAGCAGCGTACAGCATTGTCCCACCCTGAAAGTTGAATGTGTTGACAAAGGACACGAAAAGGAATGGTATTACCACCTGCCCTAGGCTACCACCGGCCACTGCCAGTCCATTTGCTTGGGCTCTGCGCTTGTTGAAGTACTGACCAACGACGACCATGCTTGGTCCGAAAATGAAACCGTAGCCGATTCCTGAAAAAATCATTCAAGATAATGCAGACAATCAGTTGTTGTGTTAGAGGCTGATCAGTGATCAGTAATCACTGCAGTTGGTTAAAAAATCCGAACATAAAGTGGTGAAACTTATCAAGTACAAAGTTCGACAGGGCAAAACTCATAAAGAGAAAAGAACAGGATGCATTTTTGGGGGGTTTGACCACCTGGTCAGTTAGTAAAATTACAGAATTCAAGACTTAACAAAGAATCTCCAGGTGACCTGGTGGCGAACCTCGGTTGCAATGCTGAGGCTGTCAGTCACATTAAGCCACGTTTTATGAGATCGCGTGAGTTTAATTCGGTTTATTGACTGTAAAGCATAAGGTGGATAGACGGGGTCAGATGCAAAGGCAAATCTCGGGTATCGCAGCTGAGTCATCTAGTTAGTGTAATCCTATGTACATATATTATAGGCCTACTGACTAACGGCCATAATGTCTCATTATAGGCTATGCACAGGTTTAAAACGAAAATAGACACGTGGAAAGAATGCGAACAGCGATTGAACTGATGAAAGAAAATTCTTTAACACAAACTGTGATTGCAGCATAAGAATATCTGAAATCATAGGCGTAGGTCTGAAGTTGACCGATGGCGTTGCATATAGTGGGCCTAATTATAACTACACCGCTTGTAAGCAGGTAGCCTAGATTAGGCCTGTAAATGTATGTAATGTAATGTAAATCTTGGAAAATTTTTCAGTGCCCACAAGAGCCACATCAGGGAGACCAGCAGTGATGTAGTCGACTAGTCGAGTCCACCTAAGCCGAGTCAAGTCCGAGTCCACTTAAGTCGAGTCGAGTCCAAGTCCAGAGTTGCTCGAGTTCGAGTCACAAAGGATCGAGTCCGAGTCCTTCAACACCAAAATACACTGAAACACGAAATTTAGTGGCATAGACAAATATATAATAGCACATTTATGCTGAAAGAAGTAATAATAATAATATTATTATTATTATTACTTCTTTCAGCATATTATTATTATTATTCAGCATATTATTATTATTATTATTATTATTTTTAAACTGCCATTTATAACGCGCCTAAACAAAGATAATCTTGAACAAAAGCGCGTAACAGAAAAGTCTAATACTAAATATTAAACAAACAAATTCTTTAGGTTATTAATAAGCGATGATGTAATGTAGGCCCTAATGCAATGTAGCCTAATTTGTCCGTTACAACTTTTGGCTTCAGGACCTCGGCCATGGAGTAATCCGGTAGGTCAGAAGAATTAGAAACGGGTCAACTCTCCCTTCGATGGCCTTCATCATCAGGCGCTTGGCGGCTAACGACCGATTCTGCTTTGCCCATTACGTGGGGGGGGGTATCGCGGTGAAGGATTCCCAGCGGCCGCAAACTCCAGAAATTCTGCCGCACCAAACGGCCCGGGCCTCTGATGTACCCAGTGGCGTAGCAAGGTTTTGGGGGCCCTTGTGCAGAGCTTCGGTGGCGGGCCCCTCCCGTATGAATGTCCTTCGATTTCACACAAAAAACGCTGTGCAAAAAGCGCTGTAGCATACGACATAAATAAGGTCCGATAATCAAATTGGACA
The DNA here is from genome assembly GCA_020284085.1 of Aporrectodea caliginosa. Classification (NCBI taxonomy): domain Eukaryota; kingdom Metazoa; phylum Annelida; class Clitellata; order Crassiclitellata; family Lumbricidae; genus Aporrectodea; species Aporrectodea caliginosa. The sequence goes on from JACEVL010000201.1 coordinate 712,681, forward strand.
GGTCACAAGTCTATGGTAGTCTAAGAAGAAGAATCCTAAAAGTTAAAACGTTCATTTGCGCGCTTTCTCTTGGGCAAAAATATCCACCACTTTTGAAGTCAAGCTGTTTGGCATGTTCATTTTCTATTGACAACATTGCCAGGTTGCTCAGCCGGCAGCCGCACTTCTGACATGGTACTTCGTAGACAGTTTTCATGAGCTTCAGTTTGAAAATGATCGTTCACATGTCGCTCTTACCGATGCAGCTAACTGGGCTTGGTTAAGTTGATTTGATAACATTCTGAAAGGAAAGCCCCTCTGACGGTCTGACCGCCGGGGGCCCTTGTCCCGCCGTGGGCCCTTGTGCTTTGCACAACCTGCACAACCCATTGCTACGCCACTGGATGTACCCATTAACTCCGATGTGTGCAAGTGCCGAAGAACATCGTCTTTGGCTGGGTGGGGGAGGATTACCCGAGGTCCTTTGAAAGCCAACCCAACCTTCCACATATGGCGAGCTCGTTCATATCTAATGCGCTCTTCGGTTTAGACTACCTATTTTGGACGCATAAGTAAGCAAATATGCAAGTCATATTTTATCGCGAGAGAAAATTGTGACTCGGAAACCGAGTCAGCGAGTCAAATTCGAGTCCTGGACCTTCGAGTCCAAGTCCGAGTCATGACAAGCCGAGTCCAAGTCCGAGTCCACAAAAAATCGGTCTCGAGTCGGACTCGGGTCCTTAGGCGGACTCGAGTACTACATCACTGAAGACCAGCTTAAACACCGGCGCTATATGAAATCAAGTCCGCAATAGCCAAACTCCTCTGTTCGTTCCGGTTCCAGGTCAAAATCCGGGGAGGTCAAACCGATAGGCCTATAGGCCTACAAGAGAAACAAATGACAGTTCATCAAAGAATCTAAACATTTTATGCATGCACGTTAGGGTGATTCACGTCACCATGGGGAAAAAATTATTTTTCCTGATTGATCGACATAGCCTAGTAGATAATTTTGTTCCTTTGGTCTTTCTGAACAATACAGCAAAATGTTACTGTAATCTATGAATGTTTACTGGTTGCTCAATGCCATGGAATCTCAGATAGGGGTCTAACTTATATGAAGAAAGCAATGCAATTGCCGTTGACGAGACATTAGAATGCAAAAATCCTAATTAGATTGGGCATCAATCCTGTAGGTAAGAATTATGTGCATAGTCATAAGCCATACATAAGCAATTAATTCTTACTTCGTTGTATATTATTATGAAGTTTTGGAATTTTAATATTAAATTTTATTCTGAGCTGTGACGTCATTGTTAAAAAGTAGCAATAATTTCGCATGTTTATATGAAAAAGTACAAATGCATAGTTTTTAGCTGTAGACTATAGACATTGTTTTAGATAGTGTGAGAAAGAAAATTAAAGGTACTTTATTCTGAAACTGAAGTTGTTTAAATTTTCATTTCATAAATGTCATTTTTGTACATTTTTTGGAAGTATAATTAACAAGATAATGAAAACTGGCTTTCAGTAGTTTATTTGTTTATGCGAGAACCATATGTTGAAAAGTGCATCTCATTTTTGATATTGCCAATTAGCAAACAGCATGTTCCTAAAATTGATGAGTATAAGCGGTTTTGCCAGATCAGTGAGAAAGATGAGCATGGCTGATGTCGACAAGGGTCTTAGTAAGAAGGATGCAAGATTTGCAGAACACAAGATGAGACTTGAAGCCAGGTAAAAACATGAAATGCTAAGAAAATCAGTCGAAGCCTGTGGTTAAGTTACCGGGCAGCTAAAGATTGCAAGAGCAGCAACCTGAATGATGACGAAGAGGATAGGCCTAATGATGTTGACGACAACGATAATGATGTTGACGACAACGATGGAAACATGAATTTGGCTATGAAGTCAAGATCCCTTTGTAGGGCAAAAAACAGTTAAATACCCTTCCTGAAGGTTTACAAGAAGATACAGCAGCCAAGAAACCTTGCATTTTTCAAACCAGAATCTGCATTGCATCACATAAACTTGTCACTATCTTGGTAGCTGCCATCTCTTAAGCAAACTGTTAAAATGAGGACAAAGGCCCGTTGTAATTTTCAACTGTTCATCGCAAGCAATCATTTGACATCACGACTAGATATATTCCAAGAGACAATTACAAAGAAGTGATGAAATTGTGGAATTCTAGGAAAGCGGTCTGTGACGGGATGCATCGTTTCAGCCAGGCGCATTTGGCCACATGGATGACAAAGGCGATCTATTGCTCAGAGACCAATCTTTTTATAGATCAATCTCAATTGACAGCCTCTGAGAGAAGAAATGTCACTGCATTCTGTTTATTTTGCAAATCATAATTTTTATAAACGTGAGAGCATGGATAGCTGGTCCGGTGGCATCTGACACGCCCATACCCCCAAGCCGCAATTTTTTGGGCTAACGGCTGGCTTGAGAAAATTTACGGCGGCTTTTCGGCTAGCCGTAAAAAGACGTAAACTACCTTTTTCGGCTAGCCGTAAAAAATTACGGCTTGAAACATAGTTCGTTCAAAACGTGTATCGACTATAGAGTTCCAAAAAGCCAATTAATTAGACAGTAGGACATCTGCTACAATGCCATAAAAAGGAACAAATAATAGTGGCACACAAAAGTCATTCCAAACAGTACAGTTTCAATAAGTCTGAACTTGTACGGTAATCTACAAAGTCATAACTCTTTGAAACCAGCGGGAAAACTTTACAATTACAACTTTGTGCGTGTTCTAGCTGAATTAGCTGAATATGTTTCCGGCGGCTAGCCGTAAAAACATTCTCGGCGGTTTTTCGGCTAAGCCGTAAAATTTCCGGCGGCTAATCGGCTTGGACAAAAATTCGGCGGCTACGGCGGCGGCTTGGGGTATAGACACGCCAGTTAACGACGTGCAGTTGAACAAGCAGATCAGGCAGTGGAGGATTGCTAATGAATAATTCTACAATAAAAGTCTACCAATATTGACTTTTTAGTCAATAATATGTTGTGAATGAATATCTGTTTTTTGTGGCTACTGTGAGTTACTAATCAATCTAAATGATTCTTGCTATTCAACTTTATTATGTGCGATTATAACATATGGCTATCGCCTTAATTTGTAACCTGAATATGACTGTATGGAAACCTTTAGGCTCATTGAGCAACCTCTAAAATGCATTTGATCTTGAAAATTTTTATACAGAATTTATTCTGTACACAAAAGGAACAAAATTAGCAACTATGCTCATTAACTTTCCCAAAAAATTTATTTTGAATCACCCTAATGCACGTGCAACTAGGCTACATGAAAGGATACACTCCTGAAAGTAACGTGGCCAAAATATGCATGTTGAAATACATTGTAAACTGGTTATAATTTAATTTACAAGACATCAAGCGTGACATAATGCTAAAATGCTGTGAACACATGTGTTGTTTCAAACAACTGTAGGCTATAGCGGTTTTTGTTAAATGGCAAACTATTAATAGGGCCTATATTTTATGGTTACATTGTATTGATGAGCAAAATCAGAAGCCCATGTTCGAGAGTCAAGTAAGGTAGGCGTGCGTAACTGCGTAGGCCTATACATGTAGCTGCATTCGCCTTAAAGCACGGTTCAGAGAAGATCGTATTCCATACTCCGTGACAGGGACGGCCTTTCAGTTTTTTCAGGGGTGGCAAACAATTTTGGGGGGAAGGGAGGAACTTGGCTAGCTTGTTAAGTTTTGTATTTAGTCTACATGTACAAAACTGGTTAAATGATCTAGCATGTTTTCTTGTTCTTATTAATTTCTTAATATGTGTGATTTTCTGCTCTCCTAGATTCCTAGTGACGAATAAAGATATAGCCTAGGCTATTATTTCATCAAATGCACTGACATGCATATAAATAGTTGATTTTCCTATCAAATTCAGGGACATTTGCCCCCCTGCCCCTCCAAATGAAACCCCTCTGCTCAGTGGACGAACTTACCGGCCGAGAGACCGAGGGTAACGACGACCAAGTGGATGTCTGGAGCGAAGGCCGTCAGAAGCAGAGACACAAAGGTCACTGCGGCTCCAGACAGAACCACCAGACGATTTCCGCAGAAAGAACCAACGACGTTTCCAATGACGGCTACAAGACCAACAAATAAAACAATATACAGCATATATATATATATATATATATATATATATATATATGTGTATATATATATATATATGTATATATACATAATACACACACAAAATTCATACAGCCGTACATGCTGGGCATTGTTGGCACACGCAGTTGGTGGCCAAGTCTACAGGTTCTAATGTGGGCTAAAGGAAGTGGTTGTCAGGCAGGCTATGACAATTTACATCTGCGTCTATGGGTGATTCATCATTTAGGCATACGGAAGCCGTACACAACACACGTGCGTCACCTCAAACTTATCTCGTAACTTCAAATCCTGGATCTGCTGGTAGTAATTTCAAACTCCAGTTTCCTAAGGTGTCGATAAAAATCTCAGCCACGACAGATAAACGGTTTAAACTCAGACATTTAGCCAAAACAAAATCGTGTAGGTGCAGAATAGTCGGCCTAATTGCTCTGTTTCAAGCAGAAATATATAGGCCTAATCGTTTTTTTTAAATTTCAAACCGACACGCCTCAGTTCGATTAGGCTACAATTCATAGTGTGAATGGATGATCACAAGTTTTTAGGCCTACAGGAGACGAAGCTAACTGTTGTAGCAGCCATGCAAGGCGCCCATCACGTCCTCCTCCTCATTTTGAGAAAGACGGATGTGTCTGAAGTTTTGGCGAATTACACATTTTCTGTAAACTAACAGTCGTATAATTAGGTCGATCATGACTCATGAGTGACCGGAAACGTAGGCTACTTCAGCTGAACTACGCTGGATGAAGCTCGTTATTAAGCGTATCTGAAACATTCTTAAACGACGCCCTGCATGCCTACATAGCCTACACGTACAAATATTCATGCTTGTATAGTATAGGCCTACTGTACATTCTGTCATAGGCCTACATACATGCATGTATGTATGCGTTAAAGAAGGCATTGACTGAGTTCGTCTATATGCGTTTAGCTTTAATGCAGCGTTGGCAGTTGGGGGGTCTACGAATGCAACGTACAGTGCCTATATAGCCTATAGGGCCTACGGCGACTTTAAAACGGCCCTGTACATGTAGGCCTATGTTGGTATTATTATTATTATTATTTATTATTATTATTATTAAAATGTCATTTATAGCGCGCATAAACAAATGGAAATCTTGCACGAATGCGCGTAGCAGAAAAAATAAAGAAAAATGTCCGCGCTAGTCTCACGATGTTAAATGTCGTTTTGTAGGCCTACAGAGTAGGCCTATACGGTAGCCTATTTGTCAGCTGGATAACATTTCTCACTAGAAAGTGTATGAATTAATTATGCAGTAAAGTGTAACGAGTTAATTGCCTGAAAGACTTCAAGAAGGTCTTACAGAAGATGGCGAATCCGGCAGCTGTGACGCCGAGTACGAGACCTGTGATTCCTGCGTTCGTGTTAAATCTTTGCTGAAGTTGAACGAACAGAATTCCCATGGACCTCGTTCCACCGCTGGCCAGGAAGTTCATCAGTCCAGCAGCTGTTAATAGTAGTAAGGCCCGTTGTAATTAACCCTAGGGCTACCAAGCTTTTTTTGTAACACTGGTTACCAAGGAGGGGGGTGGTTACCACCCCCCCTGGATTTCGTGTTTGGTTTTACATATCATAACTTGTAATATAGCATTGGATTCAGCATTCATTTCTGCACAGAATGGTGTATTTAGTTGTATATTATGCGAATGCACCTCGAAATTACATCACTTTTAACAACGGAACCCATTAATTAGCAATATTGTATATTATTGCGTACATTTTGTACTTTTTGGATAAACAAATATAAGATTATGTGTGTTTTGAAACTAATCTATGTATAAAAGATACACAAAATCATCCCTACACATGTTTAAGCTTATATAGTATAAATGTACATCCATACATGTATATCCATACATATATATCGGTTTACGTTGTAATGCTGTATTCAGCCATTTTCACACAGATTACGCGTATTATTATTTATTTTGATCACTTCCGGTATTCAAAAGACAAAGATGTAGGTATGCAAATGAAGCCCTTCATTCCCTCTAAAGAATGATATCTTTGTTTCTCTTCCAGAAAGACAAATGAATACGCTACAGACAAAAAACTAAAGGGGGGAGTCCTTCCATTCAGCCATTTTTCACGCATATTACGCGTATTATTATTTATTTTGAGCACTTCCGGTTGTCTCAGGTCAACTCAGTGACCATAGAAATGTAGCCCCACATTCCCTCTATAGAATGGTATACTTTGTGTCTCTTAATATTAAATGACGGATGAGATATAGTCGAAAATCTAGGGGTGGTGGTATCCACCCCCTCTGGTACCTCGGGTATATTGGGTATAACTTTTGAACGGTGTGAGATATCATCTCACATTTTACCTCAAAACGTGTGTAAATGAACCCCCTACAGATACCTAAAAGGTCAAATTTTTATTCCATACGGAAAAATTTTGAGATAAAAAACCTAGGGGCGGGGGGTGGCAACCACCCCACCCCCTTGGTAGCCCGAGGGCTAAACTAATTATTAGCATATGAAATGGTCTCGGTGCGAACTGCGAATGCTTGAAGTGGCGCGCAACTCTCTGACGAGTGTGGAAAAGAAGATGATGAAAATATTGAAGAATGGAAGAGTCAAAGATTGAAATTATATAGCGAAAATGGAATAGAATAAATTCGTTCTCCAGTTCCTGCCGCTTTAACGACTGGTAGGCTATTGTTAAATAAGCGCAACTGGTGATTTCAACCTCTCTCTAAAAACTGCTTGGCAAATATTAATACACAAAAAGTTTTTCGCTGCATGCTAAGTAACCTAACTCACAAGTCGTGTTCTGGATAAGATTCGTGGCTTGAAGTATTTATAGTACCAGTATTTCCTACTCCTCTGAGTAGAGTTCTTGAATGTGCGCTATATAAATTTCGATATGAAAATCGCATCTCATCCTGGTCGCCGATGCTTTGCAGTTATTATAAATTTTGAAAAATAAGTTATTAAATACATGTATAAATTCTCCTGTATGTAATGAATTATAGTTATGTGACTATGTGTATCGAATATTGAGGCAGAATGAATGTCAGATAGGCTACGTTATTTGCCGGTGTTTCTTCTTTCACGTCTGTAGCCAATAGGCCTAAAATAGGCCTAGCCTTCATTAGAAAGAGGAGGTTTCTTATGCTGTAACTTTATAGTCATATAACTATGGAGTCTTGATGCTACTATGAATGGCATGCAATAAGTATATTAGTGTTATTCTATTTGATATCTCAGAGTATACCGGGTACTTACCAAAACAGACGAGCCAAGGCCACACGCGTTCAATTATTTGATCGGCTGTCATGTTCTTTGCTCTGTAGAGGCCTATAGATCTACGCTTACTCGTATGCCAATTCCGGCACTGAGGGAGCAATAGTCTAGCTCAACGAGTTAAGGCGCAAATATAGGCCTACACGTTTTTCTGTAACGGCCGTATAGAACCTCCGTACATTTTTCAGTGAATTTATTGGCGAGATCCTTCATTACCGCTATGTAGCCTACGGATCTTGCTTGTCCGAGTTTCAGATCTGTCGGTCGTGAAGCGGGTCTTTATAATTACCCGCAGAGCTCCACTGTCTGTCTGTCTGTCTGTCTGTCTGTCTGTCTGCTCTCTCTCTCTCTCTCTCTCTCTCTCTCTCTCTCTCTCTCTCTCTCTCTCTCTCTCTCTCTCTCTCTCTCTCTCTCTCTCTCTCTCTCTCACCGCTTTGATACGAGGAACGCGTAACGAACAGGATGAATGCGCGATAACCAGTTGACCTTCAGGAAAATGCAGTTGCAGTGTCAACTATTTTGAAAATGCAAAAATTGGGTTATGTTGACAATAATTTATATCGTCCAACTGATAGGACTTTTATTAACGTGTCTTTTACAGTAAAACTTTAGAAATGTCCTGAAAATAATAGCATTGCAACTTTACACCGCCTTTAACTGAAGTATTAGGCCCAACATCACTCTCGGAAATCGTTTTAGAACGCGACCTTGAAGGCTATAGTCCATTAATGTATGCAAGTCTTCAATCGGTCTTTCACATCGCACTGCTTTCTGTAGAACGGCGTTCTGTGTGTTATATTCAGCCTGGATATAAAATTCTATAGCCTACAGAGAAGTTGAAACAGGCGATATAAACTTACATTAAAAGCTGAAACGTGTAGGTGTAGACCTATATTAAACGTGGGTTATATATATAATTATTATATATATATACAATATATAATTTTATATATTATCTTATATATATAAACGAGTACATAATTTTATGTGCTTACGTGTGGGTCTCTCAGGTTGTTGCGTAGAATATACGCGATATTGCGTGTGTCCCTGTGGCATATCTCTGTAGCTTATCGCTTGGATTCTTAGATAAGACATTACTGCGGCAGAAATTCCAGTCGGCCGATAGTAGGCCTAAATTTGTTCGCCTGTGCGTGCTTGTGTGCGCATACAGTCTGTACATTTGAGAAGCTAAAAAGAATGAGGAAAGGAGATAAGGGAATGGAGAGAAGTGTGTTCGTATCTTTAGAGAACTTTGAATCTGATATATAAAATAAGGCAGAATAAGGTTTTGGTATCGTTTCAGTAATTCACAAAGCAGGACTGACCTGATACTCGATAGTGTGTGGGGTTGCAAGCATACAGAGGGCAAAGACGGAAACAAGATCGGCCTATTAATTCAGAGGAAGACAGAAGGAGAGACAGACACACAGGCACAGATATAGACACACAGACAGATCAACGAACTTCAGCCATGACAATAGGCTTTTCTCATTCTAAGCATATGATTTTTATTTAGCTGAAGTTACGATCTACTAGTCCATGGCATTCTTGAATTAGTTGAATCTGAAGAGATAAGAACGCCGTTGAAAGACTCAGATAATAAAATATCTTATCTAAAGAGACTCTGAAAGCGACATTTAATAAGATGTCGCAGCTGTTAACTGTTGCGAACCTTATCTATAGTGACTTCGAAAGCGCCGTGTGATACGATACTGCGCATGCTGCGAACTGTTTTGCTCTTTCGTGCCGATTTAAATTCTTCTATAATTTTTTATCATTCTTATCGTATAATTACTATCATTTAATAAATTCCAGTGGGGACACGCCCTTTATATGCAATACAGTAGCCTACAATTAGAAATTTATAGCGCTCTTTAACAAGACATGTCTTGTACGAGATCGCGTTTGCGCTGTGTTTAATGTAGGCTTTCGACGGTCTTAAACTACTATAGCTAGGCCTACCTGTCAGTGTTGTAAGCAAGACAATATTATTCCAAGGCCAAGATCAACCCGTAAAACCACCCAAGAACCCGTAAAACCACCCATAAACACGCCCATGCAGTCAACCTTAGTAGGCCTACTACCAGTCCTTCCTAAGATCCAAAGACCTCTCTGTACTCAGCCCGGTCTTCTGACTGTCTCGTTCTGTTGACAAGAACGGTTCTCGACTAGGCGCGCCTTTTCTTTTTCTGGCCCTAAGCTGTAGAAATCTCTTCCGTCCTGGACTCTCTTATTGGCTTTCGACTTCCCTCACTCTGGGCTTCATCTTAATAATAAATTTTAATAATAATAATAATAATAATAATAATAATAATAATAATAGGCCTAATAATAATAATAATTCTTCCTTTATTGAAACAATCCGGTTGACACATCGCAACCAGTACAGTTTACAGTAGGCTACTGTTATGCAATTGAAACAATTCACAAGAACGCAAATGACAGAAGACAAAAATCTTAACTACTAACAGAACAGACAGCCTGCAAACACAAAGCACGTCCGCCTACGGGCTCGAACTCGGTACCTCTCGCTCTCTACGCCAGATGTTATCCAATGCGCTATCGCCTCCCCCCCCCGCACAAAGATTTTGAAAAGTAGCGACTATGGCATTGACTGATGCCTTGAACATTATGACGTTAGCGCTACAGAAGTTCTAAGATTAGATTAGTGTCATGTATTCCGTTGCTTTACAATTGCACGGTGTGTACCCAAGGTAGAAAAGTTTCTTTAAGTTCCTCACAATCGACTAAAATGACGTCATTTTGATTTCTCTTAGTTACGGCAATCGCTTCCTTCGATACGCCGTTCATTGTGCAATTTTTTCATCAACTGTAGGTACATTATTTGACTATTTAATTTCCATTCAAGACTGAAGACTCAGTCTGGTTGATTAAATTAAAATCTTCATCTTAGTTAGCAGCGTTTTCTCTGACCGATCATTCTGATTCAGTTTGAAGTGTTTGCCTTAGCGGCATGTCTTTGATAGCCAAGTTTTTCCGGAGGGCTGGACGGCGATTGAGGAAATCGTAAGTTGACAACATTTTTTTTATTTTTTACGCTGCTCTTAACTCTAGTTGAATCCGTTACAAGGACAATTGGTTTTAAAGTTCAAAATGAGATTGACTAGTGGATTATAGCAGGGCTGTAAATGAGTGAAAGATTTGGGCTTAGATCATTTAATTGAGGCGAAAAGAAGGCCTAACCAGATTTTATTTAAACAACAATGGCATTCGCCTAATTAGAAGAGAATTTCCTTTAGCCTATTATAAAACAGTGATCGATTTATGATCAATTGAAAGTTTAGCATTTAGTTCTCCATAACGTTACAGTTCGCACAAGCAGCCATCGTTACTTTACTTGGCGTTTGTTTGAGAAAGGCCTCTGAATAGCTTTCTCGATCGAGCGCCGGGAGGCCCGGGATGTGCCGCAACTTTAGCGTGTATTCGACATGGGAATTGTGATTGGCTGCGGTATTTGTAGGCGATCGCCCGAGAAAGGCATTATGGGAGTTGTGTTCTGTCTCATACGGATTTCAAAGTATCATCCCGATTGATAGTACACAAATGTAATTATGAGAGAAAAACCTGCTAATTTTGCAAGTTGAAACTTAACCGCAGTCTCAATGACAGTATGGAATTATAGGATGCATGAGACCTATAGCTAACCGTATGAAAAATGTAAACCAAGCCTACGTTATGCCTAGAACTAGAACCTAAAACTGTAAAGACCTCAACGGTCTTCATAAGTCGCTTCCACTTCGAAGCGCAACAAAATCATAAGTCGCTTCCACTTCGAAGCGCAACAAAATCAAAAGTCGCTTCCACTTCGAAGCGCAACACAATAATAAGTCGCTTCCACTTCGAAGCGCAACAAAACTTCGAAGCGCAACACAAAAAGTCGCTTCCACTTCGAAGCGCAACACAATCAAAAGTCGCTTCCACTTCGAAGCGCAACAAAATCAAAAGTCGCTTCCACTTCGAAGCGCAACACAATAATAAGTCGCTTCCACTTCGAAGCGCAACACAATCAAAAGTCGCTTCCACTTCGAAGCGCAACAAAATCAAAAGTCGCTTCCACTTCGAAGCGCAACAAAATCAAAAGTCGCTTCCACTTCGAAGCGCAACAAAATCAAAAGTCGCTTCCACTTCGAAGCGCAACAAAATCAAAAGTCGCTTCCACTTCGAAGCGCAACAAAATCAAAAGTCGCTTCCAGTCGCTTCCACGAAGCGCAACAAAATCAAAAGTCGCTTCCACTTCGAAGCGCAACACAATCAAAAGTCGCTTCCACTTCGAAGCGCAACACAATCAAAAGTCGCTTCCACTTCGAAGCGCAACACAATCAAAAGTCGCTTCCACTTCGAAGCGCAAAATCAAAAGTCGCTTCCACTTCGAAGCGCAACAAAATCAAAAGTCGCTTCCACTTCGAAGCGCAACACAATCAAAAGTCGCTTCCACTTCGAAGCGCAACACAATCAAAAGTCGCTTCCACTTCGAAGCGCAACAAAATCAAAAGTCGCTTCCACTTCGAAGCGCAACAAAATCAAAAGTCGCTTCCACTTCGAAGCGCAACAAAATCAAAAGTCGCTTCGAAGCACTTCAAAAGTCGCTTCCACTTCGAAGCGCAACACAATCAAAAGTCGCTTCCACTTCGAAGCGCAACACAATCAAAAGTCGCTTCCACTTCGAAGCGCAACAAAATCAAAAGTCGCTTCCACTTCGAAGCGCAACACAATCGAAGTCGCTTCCACTTCGAAGCGCAACACAATCAAAAGTCGCTTCCACTTCGAAGCGCAACACAATCAAAAGTCGCTTCCACTTCGAAGCGCAACACAATCAAAAGTCGCTTCCACTTCGAAGCGCAACACAATCAAAAGTCGCTTCCACTTCGAAGCGCAGCACAATCAAAAGTCGCTTCCACTTCGAAGCGCAGCACAATCAAAAGTCGCTTCCACTTCGAAGCGCAACACAATCAAAAGTCGCTTCCACTTCGAAGCGCAACACAATCAAAAGTCGCTTCCACTTCGAAAAGTCGCTTCCACTTCGAAGCGCAACACAATCAAAAGTCGCTTCCACTTCGAAGCGCAACAAAATCAAAAGTCGCTTCCACTTCGAAGCGCAACACAATCAAAAGTCGCTTCCACTTCGAAGCGCAACAAAATCAAAAGTCGCTTCCACTTCGAAGCGCAACAAAATCAAAAGTCGCTTCCACTTCGAAGCGCAACACAATCAAAAGTCGCTTCCACTTCGAAGCGCAACACAATCAAAAGTCGCTTCCACTTCGAAGCGCAACACAATCAAAAGTCGAAGCGCAACACAATCATAAGTCGCTTCCACTTCGAAGCGCAACAAAATCAAAAGTCGCTTCCACTTCGAAGCGCAACACAATCAAAAGTCGCTTCCACTTCGAAGCGCAACAAAATCAAAAGTCGCTTCCACTTTTTGGAGCGCAACACGTCAGACATTCATCAGTAGTAACTAGAGAATGCAAACCCGGGTTTATGGTACCCGGGTTACCCGTCTTGTTTTCAAACCCGCAAACCGGGTTTCAACGCGATTGAAACCCGGGTTTGAAAATCGTCACTTTCACCGTCGTTCACGCTGTGAAACTCACAAAATGCAGAGTAATGGAAATATAACGATAATAGTGGTTGATAACGGGTTTACGTAATACAACTTCTAACTACTTATTTATCGGCTCATTCCATATACTTTTTTGGTGACTTCGTATGAGTGTGGTTTCACATTTCACACGACCAGTGACTAATTTTAAGTTTTTGACACGTCGGGGTCGTAGCTTCGATTTCGTAAATAATTGCGGTAATCTTTTTTTTATTTCAATTTAGTGATTTAAGACACAAATCCAAATAATGTCTAAATCAGCAAATGTAAAGAGTGGTGTTTGGAAACATTTCGTTCGCGATTCTGAGGGCCAGACGGCTCTGCCAATTATGTAAATAGCAGTTAAAAATTGCCGGCGGTGCATCAAGAAGTATGTACAGACTATTCATCTCGGGTCCAAGTATAATAGGATAAACCTGCTGAAACACAAGGACCTGGGTGACCCTTGTCGTTCTGACGAAGCCAAATATGGTAGGCCTTTTCGTCCAAGCACAAGCACAGGCAGCGATGGCTCCCACGCAGCATCTACTTTGGTAGGTTCCGATTCTGCCAAATTGGTTGCAGAGTAAGTTAATTATCTTCTGAAAGCAAATGGGCTGTCATTGGCAGGGCCTAAAGCTGCGATGTAGACGATTTAAGGTGTCATTTGACAATAATATTCTTCTTATAGGCATGCAATGTTTCTTTCAGACAGAACGCTCCGGAACGGCGTATCGTGAATTTTTTCAAGCTGTTAAAAATAATTTAATTCACTTAAATTTTTAATAAAAAAATATTTAGTTACTTTAATTTAATTTAAGCGTTTCCAGTGTTTATTGATATTTAAGATGTTTTAAAATAAGAGGCTCAGGTTTAGCCCGTCGCAACCCTTGCAATGTCTTCCATAATTGTTCTGAATTTGTTCTATTCCGGAACCTTTTTTTATAGAAAACACACTGCGTAAGTCTTATAATATGAAACAACTTTAATCGCGATTTTCCTAAAGTTTTGTTTTTATGCAAATCCTTGACTGTTGGAAAACTCTGGACTTGTAGTTGCATACAACGACTTGTTCTTACCGCAAGAAATAGTGCAGAAATAATATTTATCATGTAAAATTTTTAAACCCGTCCAAACCCGGTTTACCCGGGTTACCCGAGCTTTTACAGCCGTCAAACCCGAAACCCGGGTTTCGAAAAGGGCCTCGGATTTGCATTCCCTAGTAGCAACCTAACCATCGCACATTCAGTCGTTTTCACTTCGAAGTGCAACCACACAATCACACGAGCGGAATGGAGGGTAGGGAGGAAGAGAGCGAAATGGAGGAAAGAAAGGAAGAGAGCGAAATGGAGGAAGGGGAGGAAGAGAGCGAAATGGAGGGTAGGGAGGAAGAGAGCGAAATGGAGGAAGGGAGGAAGAGAGCGAAATGGAGGGTAGGTAGGAAGAGAGCGAAATGGAGGGTAGGGAGGAAGAGAGCGAAATGGAGGAAAGAAAGGAAGAGAGCGAAATGGAGGAAGGGGAGGAAGGAGAGCGAAATGGACGAACGTGGAGGAAGTAAAGCGCGAAATCCGAGAGTGGAGGAGTGAGAGAAATGAGGGTACGGAGGAAGATGAGCGAAATGGTTGCTGAACTCATCTGCTCTCAAGACGAACCCGGACGAGTAAGAGTACGCGGCAGAATTGGAGCAGAGCTGACGATAAGCGAGAAATCGGAAATCGTATACTGCAAAGTTTGATCTCGGAGGAACAGATTTAAAATGGAGGGCAGGTAACTGAAGAGACGGCTGAATTCACGAGCGACAAGGGAGGTTTTCTTCACCGATGGAAGAAGGGGATCAAGAGAGCGAAATGGAGGTAAGAAGAAATAGAGCGAAATGGATCCAATGTAAGCTTAAGAAGGTAGAGAGCGTCGGTGGACGAACGTGGCTCGGCGGTAAAGCGCAAATCCGGGAGTGGACGACCGAGAAATGTGCGTATACGGAAGAAAATGTCGAAAAAGTTGCTGAACTCATCTGCTCTCAAGAAGAACCCGGCACGAGTAAGAGTACGCGGCAGATTGCAGCAGAGCTGATGATATCTCGAGAAATCGGTTCGTCGTATTGCAAAGTTTGATCTCGGTCTGACAGCATTTAAAGATTGGAGCGCAGTAAGAAACTGTTGAGACGGCTGAATTCACGAGCGACAAAAAAGGTTTTCTTCACCGATGAAAAGATCTTTTACATCAATCCACCCATTAATAATCAAAACAACCGCGTCTGGGCGAAGAAAAAAGCCGATATCCATCCAAGCCGTCTGTTGGTCGAGAGAGCCAAGTTCTCTTCCCACATCATGGTTTCTGCAGGTGTCAGCTATGAGGGTAAGGGACGCTTGCATTTCATTGACGAGAAGGCCAAAGTCAATGCTAAGGTACTACGTGGAGAATCTTTTGCCTAAGCTTGTCGATGACTGTCTTGGGAAATCAGTTCATTTTGCAGCAAGATGGAGCGCCCGCTCACGGCGCAAAGCTGGTCCAAGATTGGTTAACAAGTCACTGTCCGGACTTCATCGACAAGGATTCATGGCCGCCAAATTCCCCAGATATGAACCCACTCGGGGTGCAATGCTTGAGACCTACAACAAACTTACCACAAAGCCGAAGAACATTCCTGAACTGAAAAATACGCTGCAAATCATCTGGAATGACTTGCCACTTGAGACCATTCAGAAGTCTGTTCTGGGCTTTCGAAAACGTCTGCAAGCTTGCGTAAAGCAAACGGTGGTCACTTCGAACATTCCTTGCACAAAACTTAACACTTGGCCTAATCTTGTCAATAACAATAAGTAACCTTGAACCTTGTTACATTACTGTTTGCGTCGTTACTTTGTTACTTATTGCTGTCAGTAACTGTCTGTTGAAACGAAAATAACATTGTTTCACTTCAGGGTTGCACCATTTTGGTTTTCATGATTCGAATTTCATTAGATTTAGCCAAGCTGTAGAAAGATATGTGTCAAATAGACTGGCGAAGTTTTGTAACAAAATATTCAGCGGTTTTCGAGAAATCGCAATTTTCGTAATGGATTATTTATTTTTTTCGGCCGCACCGTGTAGATCAATGTCAACAGCGGGAGTATTAAATGTCGTCTGATTGCGCTGACGTTGAGACGAACAGTTAGCGAATTTGTTTACATTGTATGGGTGCGTTAACACTCTGTGCATCATGTATGTAGGTATACATACGTCGGTGTATAACTGCGTATGGGTCTATTATATATATAATATATATTTATATATTTTATAAATTAATCTGCATAGTGCATGCACTTCGAGAGTGTGTGTTTCTGTGCGTCTGCGTATGTTCGTAGGCCTATGTGTTTAGTCATAGTTTGTGTGTGTATGTGTGTAGGTGTGTGTTTGTGCATAGTGCGTCTGTGTGTGTGTGTGTGTGTGTGTGTGTGTGAGTGAGTGAGTGAGTCACATAGTGAGTGAGTGAGTGAGTGAGTGAGTGAGTGAGTAGGAGTGAGTGAGTGAGTGAGGTGAGTGAGTGAGTGAGTGAGTGAGTGAGTGAGTGAGTGAGTGTGTGTTCGGTCAATTGAGCATCGTATAGGCATACTAGATTCGCCCGATTAATGACGTACATGTAGCCTTCAAACGAGGAAACACCGTTCCCCCCATTTTCCTTATGTTGCAGACCCATGTTAGGCTTACAACGCCGTGCAGTAGTTTCTCTGGCTCTATCCTATCGATCTGTCATTGTGTATCCAAAGTGTTGACTATTAACTACTTTGCAAGGCTCGAACTAACCATGCAGCGAACTAGAGTTAAATGACCAAGTATAACGACAATAAAAAGACACCAAGCAAATTATAAAGTTATTGAAAATTTACTACCTGAAAACTGAAGTCAATATATAACTTAAATTAAAACAGTAACAAATCTGCTGAGTGCTGACAAAAACAGTCCTACACTTTCAGTTCATGTCAGGTCAAGTCAAATGTCTCAGATTCGGTCTTCATCTCATAAGTCACATGTCTCAGACTCTCAGTCTTCTCTCGGAATGCCTGGGTCTTGTTCTCTGTGTGATCTCGGTGAACCAAAATCTCGATTTCGGTCTCATCTATGACTTCTAGGTCTCGGTCTCGAGGTGGAACGTCTCCGATCTCGTCTCGGACCCAAGGGCCTCGTGTGCGTAGGCTACCTGTACATATAATTATATACTACACCAGTGCAAACCAATGTTCCTACGATTACTAAAATATTGATAACGTCAGTTAAGAATAGGCTAATCGATGTGAATAGAAGTTTGCCTAATTACACGAAACATAGAGTACAAAATTAAACGAAATATATGTCACAAATAGAACATCAACGATGCAAAAGTAATAAAGGATAAGGACAGCTGATGCGATTGCAGTTCACAAAATTAATAAAACTTTGTATTTTGTCTCTTTGTACTTTGTTCGCTAACTCTTCGCTAGGCGCCGCTATTCATCACAGAACCGACAACGAAACAGGCTTAGCCTAACCAATGATATGTCACTTACAACGAAGATCAGCTCTGGCTAATATTCACCATTACAAGAGGGCGCGTAGAACATCGTATTAACATTTCTGTAGCGCCTTTTGTACATTTTAACGCTGACCGTCACGACACGGGTACGAAGAAAATGCGCTAAATAAATCGCATTGATCGTCTACATCTTTGTTTCTCCGTTGAGCGCTTCCGCTCTCTCCAGTTGCTTCTTCGCGGCAGCAGCCTTTCTCTTGGCCTGCAACTTCTGAAGGAAGGGAATCGTGTAGAAAATCACTCCGCCAATGATAAGCAGACCACCGGCCAATCGGAGCGCCGAAGCAAACGTCTTCGTTGCCTTGGCAGTCTTACCTGTCAATGCATTTAATACATGCAGATTTTATAGATCTGTATTACACAGGCATAATATTAGAGGGTTCGTAATCGTAATGGTAGATTCCAAATGTCTAAAGCGCTACTCTAAAGCTACAGCAGAGAGGGCACAAGCTTATTCACGAGCGTTGCGTCGTATCAGATTGGTTTCCAGAGATGTTTAAGTGAAGATCCGAGTCCGGTTGCCAGAGGGACTATAGAAAGAGGAGGCAGAGGAGCTGGGGATTAATAACTGCACTATAATGTGAATAGAAATATGTATGTATGTGCACTTGTTATAGCGCCCTTCAAGATTTCTACTCAGAGGCGCTCCCGACTACAGCGCGGACACTGAATCGGAGTTTCACGCCGAAGCGCATGAACAATGGGGGACTCTGTGAGCAGTTCCTTTAAGCGGCGATAGGCGTCGCCAGTATGTGATGTGGTCAAACTTTAGACAACTTTAGCGTAAATAAACCATAGACATCATATATTAAATGTAAGATGTCTATGAAATAAACCTACCGCACAACAGAGCACACATTTTACCTAGAGTAGCCAAACTATATACCATCCTGGCGCCACCTATAGCAGCCATTTTTACAGAGTCCCCCATTGCGAGTGAAGGACTTGCAACTGCTCACATTAATGAGGTGGATTCGAACCCTGCAACCCTCCGGCTGCATGGCACCGAACATACACCTACACCACCACGCCCCACATATGCTCATTCAATCCTACGTTTAATATATATATATATATATATATATATATATATATATATATATATATATATATATATATACACACACACAAACTGTGCTAACAGGAATGAGCAGTCGCCTGAAGTTAACTGGAACTACTTTCACTGTGTGAAGGTTCTCATCCCCTTTGCCTTACATGACAGGTGCTAAATAAATTCCTTGAACCTATGAAATAGACTGTGGCTATTACAGTTACACAGCACGTGCTGGAGGAACGATAAGCCTGCGTTCGAATTGTTTCGATATGTCATCTGATAGACTCATGACGTTTAGAAGCAGTCATTCGAAAACTAATGGTATTAAGTTTTGGCCTTCGATACAACAACAAACATGCAATAGAATGCTGCATTATTAGTGTATGTGTAACAACTTTAGTGACCATATATAGGTGTTACAGGAAAGGTCAGCAACTAGCAGCAACTTTGAGAGTTTCAGCTGACGCTCATGCTATGGCTTTGTATTTGAGGAAGTATGTGGACATTCTTCAACCGAAAGGGCAAGCACATCTTGCCCGATCTTTTTGTTGCGCGCTTGTTACATACATGCAAACACAGGCCTACATACGTTCATGTAATTTCACACTATATGTAATAGATTTCAATGAGATAATTGAACTTACTCAGAAGCGGTATAAGAGGGATGATCGTCAGGCCCATTATCATAGTGGAAAGTCCGAGTCCCGAGGGGGTTTTGGCCGGCCCTACGAGTTCGACCACGATGACGACCGTCTGTGCCACGTAGGTTCCACCAAGCAGACCGAAGACCGCGATGTAGATGATCATAGCTGGAAACGTTGGGAAAAACGGAAAGACGATGGTGGCGGCTCCAGCAACGATGAAACTGAATCCGATGATGAACGGCTTCCGGACGATACCGAGGTCTGCGAACCATCCGCCCCCGATGCGACCGACGAGGTCAGCAACTCCGAGGATGACGATCATCATGGAAGCAGTCGTCTTGCTCTGCCACACCTCGTAGCCGAAAGGTGGCAGGAACATGCAGTTGGTGATGTAGCCGCCGTGACCGATGCTCACGCCGGCCACATAGGCCAGGTAGGCCCACATCTTAAGGATATCTTTGTCGCACAGTTTCTGGAAGAACATGCGTACGAACAGCCCACACGTCATCTTCGGGGGAGGCCCTTGAGGCTGCGGTGGTGGCGGCGCAGCAGCGGCAG
Organism: Aporrectodea caliginosa; assembly: GCA_020284085.1. Taxonomy (NCBI): domain Eukaryota; kingdom Metazoa; phylum Annelida; class Clitellata; order Crassiclitellata; family Lumbricidae; genus Aporrectodea; species Aporrectodea caliginosa. The sequence goes on from JACEVL010000201.1 coordinate 732,492, forward strand.
CGACCGGTGGTCCTGGCTCTTCCTTGATCGGTTCCTCGAGAGCCAGGTGCTCAAGGGATCTGTCTACGGGGACCGAGATGACCTTACTGCCGACCAGTTCGTAACGGTTTCCTCCTTTTTTTGCCTTTTCCGAGAGGTTCTCTCTTCTGACGACCTTGACCTCGGAAACGTCGGTCTGGATGGACGGCTGGAACCGGGGTTTGCGGTTGTAGAAGGAGACTGGCCGGAGTAGCATGGCGGCCGGGATGGCGTGCAGGATGACAGCCGAGTAGATGAGGATCGTGCCACGGAAGCCGTAGTACTCTGACGTGAATCGGAGTAGCAGGGGCAAGAGTAGCGTTCCAACGCTGCCTCCAGCCGCTGCCATACCATTGGCCAGAGACCGGCGCTTGTGGAAATACTGGCCGACCATAACCATCGACGGACCGAAGGTAAATCCATAACCAATACCTGGACAGAAAATGCCTCTTGCGTTTACAAGGTATGAATCGATGGCGCTCTGTATTTATGCCTTTAGGTCCTTTTAGGAGTTACAAGAAGTCCATACGTAAGGTTTACGATTTCACTTGAAGCGACCACCGACTGATGTGAATCAGGATAAGGGCTCTATAGAAGTCATCAAATTAGATTAACTTAGAAGGTCAGAGACTCCACATACTGTATTTGGTAGGCTAACAGACCACCGCAAGAAGCCACACAAATTGTCTGGCGTCCTTTAACGCTGATAAGAGGTAGAGCACTATATGCCTCTACAGCTGTGACGATCGTCAAACCGACAAGACTTCTAATGGTGGTCTACTCTATCTATGGAATTTATTTAGCGCTCCTTCAAGATAACTACTCAGAGGCGCTCGAGTAGGCTACTCGGAAACAGAAGCTTTAGGAATCGTAAGCCTTCCATATTATATGCTCGGTTATGGTATACTATACCAACGGGGTGTGGCACTTCTGTAAATTAGAACACCAATATTCAGATGTAGTGTAGTTACCGGTTAAGAGGCCGAGGCAGACGATGACCATGTAGATGTTTGGAGCAAAGTAGGTTAAGAACATTCCTAGGAACATCATGACGGAGCCAAAGAGACAGGCGGCTCTCATCGTCTTCATGGCACCAACGGCATTTCCAACCGCAGCTAAAATACAGAGTAATAATAATAATAATAATAATAATAATAATAATAATAATAATAATAATAATAATAATAATAATAATAATAATAATAATGACGACGATGATGATGATGATGATGATGATATTTATGATGATATTTATGATGTTACTTGGTTGTCCCGCCGGTACGTACTTCTACGGCCCAGTCTAGGAGTTTCGCTATTGTTGGTTCCAATAGCTGGAACCAGTTACCTCAGTCCCTCAGGACTGACCTTTTTCTATTTCTTTTGACCAGTTCCGCAAGCGCCTGAAAACCTCTCTTTACCAGTGAAGAGATTGGCCCGGGTCGGGAGCGCCTCTGTTTTTGAGTGATGCTACAATGATGATGATGATGATTACGATGATGACGATGATGTTGTTGTTGATGATGATGATGATGATGATGATGATGATGATGATGATGATGATGATGATGATGATGATGATGAGATGATGAGATGATGAGATGATGATGATGATGATGATGATGATGATGATGATGATGATGATGATGATGATGATGAGGATGATGATGACTATGATGACTATGATGATGATGATGATGATGATGATGATGATGACTATGATGATGATGATGATGATGATGATGATGATGATGACTATGATGATGATGATGATGATGATGATGATAAGGTGTTATGTTTCTTATTATTATTATTCAGTCGTATAATCCTCGCCTTCAGCATAGTTGTCATAATCATCACGACGCTTAGTCTAGTGCCTAAGAATTAATTGGACATTGGACGTATTATCAATGAAGACAAAACCAGACGAAAAGTGGAACTATTATAGATCTGTGTTGGCTATTGTGTCACCTGAAACGTGTATCCTCTCTACTGTATAAATAATTGAAAGAGGAGGGAAAACTATGGATCATTGCTGCGGAAAAGTGTCAGTGGTGTGGAACCCAATTCCCAATGGTGCAATGGTAGTGTGTGTAGCTTACACATGATGGCGAAACCACCGGCCAGGACTGATAATGTCAGTGAGACGAGGCTCTCGTCCGCTTCGTACTTCATGACGAGTTCTATGAAGAGGATTCCCATCGAACGAAGACCACCGTTCACGAAGAAGTTCAGTCCAAAGGCTCCTATTGAACAGTTACAGAAGACACTAACATCATCAGTGATCATCCTCATCCGGTTTATCGTTCAATAGCTCTATGATTACATTGATAACGCCCGAAGTACGCGACATTCAGTGAAATTTACGACTCTCTCTGTCTCTTTCTCTATCTCTCTCTATCTGTCTCTTTCTCTGCCTCTGTCTCTGTTAATCTCTGTCTCTCTGTCTATCTATCCCTATATCCTTATTTCAGGCTATCTGTCTGTCTGTCTGTCTCTGTATATATAGGCTCTCTCTCTCTCTCTCTCTCTCTCTCTCTCTCTCTCTCTCTCTCTCTCTCTCTCTCTCTCTCTCTCTCTCTCTCTCTCTCTCCGCATCCTGAGCCTGACACGATAGCAAAGCATGCGGTATATAGCCTATTAGTTTGATTGCTTGCCCTGCAACCAAATGTGAGGGTTCGAGTATTGCCTGAGTTCATCTGCTTTAGATATTAAAGCTTTCTTATGTTAAGAAATCAATAGTTTTCACGGGGAAATGGTATAGAGTAAATGATCGTTTCTGATTGTATCAGCTCGTCTTTTCTGAAGTATTTTGAGAACGTGTCAGTAAACACAGAGTTGTTCGATTTTTCACTTTAAGAGCAAACAATTATTCAACAACCATTGTTTACCGATTTTATCTTCCCCGATGTCTAAATGTGAACTTCATGCAGTGCAGACGTATACAGAAGTCCAGATATATATGGGCGCCGTATATGATGTGTAACCTATCTGGCTATTTATAAGGTGGGTCTATATCAGGTTAGAGCCTTCTCTGAGACGGTTAGGCTACTGCTTACAGTGCTTAGACACCTTGAGAATGTCCTACACACAGTTGCTGAACGCTATCGACTGGACCTTTGTCATTAGTTAGTACTTAATAAATAAATTTAAAATAATTATTGCCTTTTTAGAATCTCACAAAGGCGCTAAGCACGTACCGTAGTTATCTAACAGACCTAAACAAGTGCGATTTACAATAGGTTGTAAATGTTTTTAAAGCCGTATATGGCGGACCAGTAGAGCCTGCATATTTTAGTGGCAGAACGTTCCTGGAAGACGGTCCAACGAGTGAGAAACGACGATTCGTCGCTAGGGAGCGCAGAGGGCGAGCATGTCCATTTGGGCTGTAGAGCGTTACGATCACCGGACTGCATGGCTACCTGAAGGTATAGCTACTTGGAACCTCTTATGCTTTTGGGGACCGCAGCAACCTTCATGCACGCAGGAGGAAGAACTTGAATGTAATCATGTCTTAGTAGGCAAACTAGCTGCTCTCGCATATAGCTTGAAAGTTGAAACATTTAACGAATGAATAGCAACACTATATGTAATATGTATAAACAATTTATATATACATAATTTATATAATATATCGGTCTCATGTCCGGAGTAAATTTTTGCGATGCGCTTGTTCAGGATTGAAGAATCGAAATGAGCCTGATGTAGTCGGTATACCCACTCAGAATAAGTACAGGATTAGGCCCTATACATGTATACTATACTTAGAAATCGAAAGGTGCCACTGATGTCTCGCAGAGTCGATCATGCACGATCTTAGGGAAACCAGACGATATAGTAAACGGACTTATAAACGAGAGGTCAAAGTGCATACCTAGGCAGACCATCCATGCCCATCCCCTGTCGACGGGGTGCTGTGGAACCATTCCACCAGGTCCTTGCATCCTGCTACGCTCAGTCCACTACAAAAAACAACGTCCATTCCACATTGCATTGTACTCTAACACACGAAATGTAAGCCTATGATCTGACATGTATTTATAGTACATTGGGAAGTATGTGTCTGAATGTAGGGCCTACACTCTAAAGGCCATGTGTAATTAATGCAACTTTTTGTAATCTAAGTCTTCCATACTCTATATATAGCAACGGTATCACGTGATTTACGTCAGAGGTTACCCTTCCTTACCATTGGTCAAAAAAAGATGTCTGGCAGAAGCCTAGGGAGCCAAGTTTCCTTACCAGCATGTACGTATGCATTAGATGGGACCCACATGGGCTCTACACTACAGGCAGGGGCAGTGATACCGCGGGGGAGGGGTGGACGAGTGGGACTAGTCCCTCCACCTTTAACAGTGAGAGGGGCACAGTATACATGTGCATTTGCATACCCTATATATCCACCTTTATAAGTAAACATTTCCCTCTTAAAGCACACGTGTTTTTCCGAACCTCACCCAGTCTGTGTAGGTCCGTAAAAGTAAGACTATCCTGCCTCAACGAGGACTCAACATTGCCTCTGTCAGCTGGTGCCGCCTCTTCTGCAGCGACCGAAGTAGACAGCCTGACTTGCCATCTGGTCGACTGGCAGACATCACTCGTAAGCCGCTCTGCCAGTGTTTCTGTAAGCTGACCTTGGAACCAGTCCGGTGTTAGCAGATATGATTTGTAGGAAACTATATTCGTGTCAACTGGAGTCCTATATGAAGAAGTTCCCAGCTGTGCCACTTTTCTGTCAACTGACCTTGAACTAGTCCGGTGTTAACAGATATGATTTGTAGGAAAGTAGGACACTATATCCGTTTCAAATCGAGTCCTATAGGAAGAAGTTCCCACATATGGCCTATGTGCATCATTTTAGTTCGGTCTTGATTCTGTACAGCACCGTTTACAGCAGCGCTCAGACACGCGGCTGTGAATAGAATTAAAGTTTGTCTGTGAGTTTCAGGCACAGCTTTTGCTGCGTCTTGACATCTTGGAATGAAAGGAAGTAGGCCTACAGAATCTTTCTGGTTTTCACAGTCATTTATTGGAAGAAAATGGCAGCCCACAAAACGACAATTTCATCACAATCTCACCCGTTTGAAAGAGGCATATCACTGTTAGTAAGTAAGTTGTTTTGGTTTTCGTATGAGAAGCATTCTATGCGGCAGGTGCTTTAGAAGGAAACTGTATTAGACAGTGATCGTGCGCTAGAGAAATTATGGAACACAGTAGATTGAGGAGGGATTGATGTGAGCACACGCTCATTCCGAGAATGGTGTAACTGATCAGGATAGAAACCTGCATGTCGATGTCCTAGAAAAGTGAGGCAGAGAGAGAGAGAGAGACTAATGATGTCAATTCAACCATGCAGGCTCAGCTGAGGCTGCGAGATAAATTGAACCAATCACTAACAAGGCATTATTGCAAAAATGTCATGCAGGCGAACTTATCAGCAGTAGCAGCAGAGAGAAACAGAGACAGCGACAGAGAGACACAGAGATAAAGACACAGAGACACAAAGACGGAGAGACACAGAGACTGAGTCCTGAGAGCAAACTAATGATTTGAACTAGTTCTTCCGACAGCATTCTCTAATCTGCATTATATGTTCTGAGGGCATACGGGATTATAGGCCCTAGTAGGCTGTTAAGTTAGTAATTTGCTGGAATAGGCGATAAGATCATCGAGGTTCTGTAGAAGTTGTGTTCTCGTTTTGTGCAGACTGTACCAGTGCAGTGCAGTTCAGTCAAAGCTAGAATGTATTGAAAGCGCGTTCATCCTTGAAAGACAATAAACTCAACTGCAAACTTATAATCTTATTTAAGAAGCCGAAACGAACATTAGAGCAGAAATTCTGCTGTGCAAGAATGGTTGTAGACTTGTAGAATGGTTTGGATGATGGTATAGTATACTGTCTCAGTGGACACTATCGCAGCTTTTAAGAGGAAGCAAGGGAAATTGGGCTATTAAGTATGTTCCAGGTTAATTTGCTGTAGTTTTAACATAGAAACTAACACTAAACGCCTTCTGAACCACTTAAAAATCTTGTTAGGTGAAGGGATGTTACATAATCCGATACGATAGGAGATATGTGAGACGAAACATATGATTTCGTAGTCAGAGTAAACGCCGAAATTTCATTCACCGAAGCAGAAGGAAGATAGAATGAGAAATTCACAAAGTCGTGATAGAGATCAAGTTTAATATTGTCTGAGTACCTAACTATGTGTATGCATGCGTATATACATATATAGTTGACCCAGTCATGAGAGGCTGTGTAAAGTGGCCAACCATAATAATTATTTGAAATACTTCATGGAGGGCAGTTACATTACATATACAGTATACGTAGGAAATGTATGCAGGGTGAATGGAGTCAGGTTCTGCAGCGAACGCCATTAGAAGAAACCTTGCAGAATGCCAATCTGTATCAAAATTTGTTCTATCGGTACTAAAAAGTCAGCAACCGCAGCTAAGACTCTTATAATGAAATAGATGTACTCTTGAGGGAAATTGGGTTGGACCGACAAACAGATTGACGATTGATCCACTGAAATGCGCTTCTGTTGAAAGCGTTTAAAAAGAACATCAAAATGCAAATGGGCACAGCGCTTCTGGACCCAAACAGCCACGGCAGGACCGGGAGTCTAGTTTCTTGGGGCCCATCAAATTGCTGTAACTGTCCGTGCCCTGTCTAAGTAGGCTACCATGTGCGTGTGTCGAATAATAGCCGTGTGCCTTAGTGACATGTACTAATAGATGTTCAAATTACAGTTACAAAGTGACTTGTTTCCATTAGCACAATTGCAATGCTTTTACATCTGATCTACTTTTCAATCCGGCAAGAAAGGGGTCCGAGATCGTTGACGTTGAGGCTCATGATTTACTAAACTAGCCTGGCAGTCCAGCGGTCCTATTTTCTTCAAAAGAGGGTGATTTATTGACAATGAACCGGTAATATCCGATAAAGATATCAAAGGCATTGACAGTTTAAGTTTGGACCTAAAAGAGATCTTCCCAACCAGAGGCTGATTTATTACAATCCGCCGTCCCTGGGCCAAGTTTTTTGACGTCCCTAATATTTATGTTTAAAAGTTTTGACGTTAACTAGTAGCCTATCTTTATCGGACTAATGTCCGCCTCACTGTCAACAAATCTACCCTGATGCTTGGCCCAAATCTCCTGCAGGATACATGCCATCAGTGGATCTCTTAGAAGATTTATTTATAAACTGTTGACCCTTGCATGCTCTTCATAATACAGGCACGTCATACAAGGCTCGTCCAATTGACGCTGTACGAAAACCATAGTCTTTGTTCGGGGACCTCCTCATTGACTACTTGAATCGAAGTTGCATCTGATTGCATAAACTGGATACTCGTGGACAAACAAGACAGAAGGTTGACGTGGACGAGGAGAAGGCCAGAGAGAATGCCTGTAGAAGGCAGATACGAAAGGTTGACGTTAAGAGGAGTAGATAACGTATTATTGAAAATAGTCTGCGCGTCTTCGGCTCATCTATAATTATGCTCTGGATATTTAGTCCATTGAACCACTTCTCGATGACACTTTTGTTTGGCCTTTGGAGCAGCCGATACTTGCCTGACCTCGTCTTCGTACGAAAGTCGTTTCGTTCAAACTGGATACACTGCTATGACCAAGCTGATTATAGTATTATAGATATCAAAAGCTTGCCGGCTTAAATGACTTAACAGAGTCCTGCGCACGGCTGCCCGCCTTGTGGGCCGCATCCCTAAGTTCTCTCGAGTCTCCTGGTACGTGCGGGATGTCCTCCATTGGCTAGTAGCCTATCCGCAGCGCATTGCCTACCGGGTCTCTGCATTGGTCCGGCGCTGCACTGAGGGCCTGGCTCCTCCATATCTGCGGGAACTCTGCTGCCCTACTGTGACTGTTCCGCGTCGTGGCTCGTTACGCTCAGCGGTGCAAGCAGAGTTCCTTGTCCCCGTGCTCGGACTGCTATCCGACAGCGCCGCGCCTTCTCTGTGGCTGGCCCGGTGACCTGGAATGGGCTTCCGGTGGCACTGCGTCTGACCTCAATAGGACACTCTGCTCAGTTCTTCTCTAGACCTTAAGATTGTCCTGCTTCTCTAGCCTTAAGATTGTCCTGCTAAGATTGACCTAGGTTGGGCTCTGGATATTTAGTGAGTAGACTTCTTGATGACACTTTATATAAAACTACTGTAATAATAATAATAATAATAATAATAATAATAATAATAATAATAATAATAATACTGGAATAATAATAATAATAATAATAATAATAATAGTATAATAATATGTAGTATAGAGTATTATAGGCCTAGAATTGGTCTGTTGGCCTATATGTCATGCATACTGCTGATATTATAATTGAGTTGAGACCTATCTCATATAATAATATAGATTTATCTAACGAATAGTAACAATTGCTACAAGAATTGCAACAATAATTCGTTCAAACATTAGTTAAGTCTGTTTTTGTAATCAGATAAGGAGCATCTGCCTATTTCAACAACAACAACAACAACAACAACAACAACAAAGCAGCAGCAGCAACAACAACAACAACAATATGTTTAGGCATATATTCACAGTTAACCCTGTTAACCAACTTAGTTTTAACCTTGTGTAACGGAAGATATTTTGTTTCTATAGATCAGAATACATTGTTAAATAATGCTATTCTATGCTATTTTCAACAAATCTAATTAGGAAATTTCTTCTTAGAGATGCCATATGAAAAACATAAACTCACAGCCTCACACATGATTACTATTATTTGAGTACACATCCTATAATAATTATATGATTCCTTTACCACTAGTATACTTATGTGACGTGCTGTCGTGCGGGTTCGAACATTCTGAGGAGACTCTGGACCACAAGATACGACCTATAATTATGGTCCTATGGGGCATACTGTTAGCACTCTACTCGTTGATGAAGCAAGCAGAGTAACGTAGTGGTGGCTGAGCGATTTTGGATGTGCTGCTCAAAAACAGAAATCTTGAGAAATTGTTCAAGGGGTTTCAGGTTCGTTCCTTACTGGCTGAGGATCAACGATAGCATGGGGCTCTGCCACTCCTCTAATACGCATTGTGACCATAACCTATATGTATATATAAGCGTAACCTAGGCCTATATATAAAAGTTATTGTAATTTAACTGTTATATAGCGCTTGCTTTTCTTTAGAGCTTTATTAGGCGTACAAGCGCTCATTCGTAGTATATGAACTTCTTCTTGCATGCCTTCAGTTAATGGTTATAAATCAAGCGCTTCATAATTGCTGTCAATCCAACTAAGTGACCATCCATAGATTTAGACTGAGACCACATAGAAGTCATGAGGACTATAAAAGCATGCGTCTTACTAACCTGTGTTTAAGGATGCTATCAGAATGCCTTTTACGCAGGAAGACCGTGCAGGACAAAGGACTCCTGGTGAATTTTGCAGCCAGAAAGAACTTGACAAGTAAACGCGAGAACTGTTACTTACATTTTTATCTGTTCTCCTCGGCCCAGATTAAAAAAAATCAAAGTCCATAATTCGTGGCAACTCCGCCTATCCGAAATGTGTCAATCAAGAAACGTCAGCCTTTCATATCGCTAGTAAATAACTGCTGCATAGTCGCGCAGACGATTACGGGTCCTAGCTTGTGCGAACCGATAATCATCTAATCAATCATTTCTGAATTTGCACGAAGTAATATAATACCCAAAAGACGAAGTCCAATGACCACAGTTTGCTCACTCAGTGTAGGAAAAATGATTAAAGTTATGAATTACCAAAAGTCTATCACTAATATGCATCATACAATATGTTAATATGAATAAAGACCTATAAGCTTAGACCTATATTTGTGTGAATATGCATAGAGAGGCCTTGACTCTGACCGTCTTGACTTAAACAATAGGTCTATTGATTGCAAATAGCCGTTATTAGGTAGGCCTAGGCCCGAATGAAGATTGTAAAGAGTATTGTCTGGCAGCATTGCGTGAGTATGCATCAGGTTAGCCTACTTGGTGAACTGGTCGCGCATTTAAGGAAATGAATGAATTGAATGAAGCCGCTACTTTTAAGAACTAATAGCCTATCTCCTAAAATGCGCTTTATGAACTACAGTAGCATTTCCTCAAATGCGCTTTAAGAACTAATATCTCCTAAAATTCCCAGACACAATGAAGTTCTCTCGTCGATTATAAATCACGCAGTTCAAGTATCTCTTCTGTTTAATTAATTATTATGTCAGGATGTTTCAGACAGGTTGACCCTATACGCAGGATTCGAAATCGCCAGTTGACGGCTTCCTGCCAGGAGTGGCCCGGGCCTCCGTTGTCCACCTTTCTTCATCTTCTTACAGGGGTGGTCAACATACATGTACGGCTCGCGGCCCCTGGGACCTCTGAACCGGCCCTTGACGTTGTCTTTTTTAATTATTAGCATTGTGCCTATAGCACTTGGGAACCTTTTATCCGGCCCTACACGGATGTCTGGATTTCTGTACGTAGGTCGATTTTTTACTGCCCTTGAACTAAACTTCAAATTGTTTGAATCTCCCTTTTCCATTGCCATTTCAGCACCAGACTCCATGCCCGCTGTCAAGCTCTTGGATATCTAACTGCATCTTCGACTGCAGGAGGCTGACCATCCGCGCCTCGGATTCACATTTCGGTGTGACCGTGTGCGCGTAACAAATTTAATTATAACAATAATAATGCAGGCTACGTAGGCTTACATTGCAGCCCCTTTATTGAATGTTTTCAGAAATATTATTGTCAGGGATGGTTAAGACCGTATCATTGGCGTACGGAGCTGAAATGCCGCCCGAGGTGAGGGCCCAAAATGACGCCCTTGGAGACTTAATTTTGGATAGGCCTATGCTCTTTTGCATGACGATCGTCGATCGTATTAGGCCTACATAAAATATTTTATATAGTTTATAGTAGCCTATTTCTGGATTTATCACTTTTCACTGTAAAATTTTAATTAAAGCTGCGGTGGATTTGTGTAGTCAGTGACGAGTCCTTATTCATAGAAGATAAAGCCATCGGTTGAAACCAAATCGATAGGAAAATAAATTCATAATAATTAAGACAATTTTAAAGACAACTTTAAAGACAACTTTAAAGACAATGATGGTTCCATGTCAAATCTAACGACTTTTGAAGCACAATTATATTTTTACACATATTCGACGAATTCAAGGGCGACTCAATGTCAACTGCCAGACTTGGCTGGGTTTCTGTGTCCATTGCGTTTGCCTGTCAGAGGAGGCTTTATCAAGCACTTCTGAGAAGGATCATTCGCATACGGATGAACTGGAAGATAGTCTTCATGAAGACGGTTCAATGCTGCTGGGAGAGATGTTTGTGTAAGTAAGTATATTCTTTATTGAACCAGCTGCAATACGCATTCCGGTGCACATACATCATATGCAATCAAAAATCAATATTAATAAAGCATTCTAACTATAAAAGTTTTTTTTCGTATTATGTGTGTTCAGAGACGCGTAGGCCTACTTTTGCTTGGCTTTGGGGTTAGGGCTCCGGATGTCTTAACCCGGCTCTTGGCTTAGGGGCCCCGGAAGTCTTAATCCGGCCCTGGGTGCAACCATTTAAGAAATGATCTGGATCGGTCAAGAAGTACAAACTCAGTTCGAGGGCTATCACGTATACGCAGTGGACGACGCTTTTGAATCGTTCGCTTAAACAGCAGTTCAAACGCAATCCCCTTTCATCGAAATCATTATAGCAACACCAGGAACAGTCTGATTTGTTCAAAGTACTTCCTCCAGCTCCTTGGCGGACTTTTTCTTGAGCTTGGCTGATTCCCTGCGAGTCTGGCACTTCTGCGTGAGAGGGATGAGGTAGAAGAGGATGCCACCGATCAGCAGCAGTACCCCAGATATCCTCAGCGCAGTACCAAACGTACCAGTCGCCTGCGCTATGCTGCCTGAAACGTAACAGGATAAACGTAAATGTGTGTAATCAACTTCTCTTGGCAAGACAAACGTATACAAGAGTAGGCTATGTATAATATGTTACCGTGAATACATTATTTTGTACACTCTACACCCTTGTAAAGAAAATTCGGTAAGATTACGTGCGAATTTTTAAATCATAAGTAGAAAATCACGTAATCATTAAAGTAATATAAATGTCTGCGATTCTGTAATTATTACTATTAATGGGTAATTGGTTATACTAAACTTTATGTAGCCTATACACCTTTCTGACGCAAACAGTTATGACACATAATTATAATACACCTTAGCCTATGCATGTACCATATGTATATATACTAGGTAAATGTTAACACCAGTGCCCTCTACAATAGAAACCACACAATGAGGAAAGTGACGTTACTTACTCAAGATAGGCAGAAGCGGAATAAGAACGAGGCCCATGCAGAGAGTGGCCAGTCCGAGGGCAGACGGTGACTTTGCGGCACCAACGAGGTCCGCTGCTACGACGAACATCTGCGCCAGGTACATGCCCCCTAGCAACCCGAGCACGATGACGTAGATCACCATGGGAATGAAGGTGGGGAAGAACGGAAATACAATCGTGGCGATCCCGGCGCCGGCGAAGCTGAACCCGATGATGAACGGTTTCCGGATGAAGCCGAGGTCCGCGAACCATCCGCCTCCGATGCGGCCCACGAGGTCAGCGATGCCAAGGATGACGATCAGGGTGGCGGCCAGTTTCTTGCTCTTCCAGAATTCGAAGGCAAATGGCGGGATGTAGAGGCAGTTGCTGATGAAGCCCCCGTGTCCGAAGGTCAGTCCGGTGGCGTAGAAGAGGAATGGCAGGTGGCAGAAGAGCTCGCGGTCGCAGATCTTCTGGCAGAACACCCTTATGAACAATCCGACCGTCATCTTGGGCGGTTGGGCAGGTGGTGTGGGTCTCGCTGGAGGATCAGTCTCATCAGTCCCCTTTTCGTCGTCCTCAATAGGAAGGGTCTCCACGGAGCCCCCGATGGGAACCACGATCAACCGGCTTCCGACCAACTCGTAGTGTTCGTCATGACTGGTTTGGCTGCTAATACTTCCTTTCCTCTTCCCGTTTTCAGCTTCCGGATCCTTTTCCTTCTTCTGATCTTCCATTGTTTTATTCTCATTATCATCTTCCTTCTTCGCCGGCTGAACTGGCTGCTGTGCGGCAGGGCGTTGTGGATAGTAGAAAGACACTGGGCGCAGTAGCATCGCAGACGGTATTGCATGGAGCACGATTGCCGAGTATATGAGTATCATTCCCTGGAAACCATATTCCTGCGTGGCTGCCCGGATGTAGAGGGGGAGTATGAGGGTGCCCATGCTGCCTCCTGCGGCTGCCAGACCCACGGCCAGCGAACGACGTTTTACGAAATACTGACCGACAACGACCATGCTCTGAGTGAAAGCGAACCCGTAGCCTATGCCTATACAAAGAAAAGAATTCGTTTCAAACTGGGGCTCATACATGTAGTTTATAAAACTGTGAACTCTTGCCAATCACAGTATTTAAAATCAGTTCTTATTACCAGACTTATCATTATTCAATGAGGTCATCTGATTATCTTTGTCTGGTCATACCTAAATCGAGAAGTGTTCTTGGTGAACGAGCTTTTTCTGTTGCTGGGTGTACTTTTTGGAACTCTCTTCCTGTGTCTGTACGCTTTTCTCAGTCGCTTGTGTCATTTCGTCCTCGGCTGAAAACTTACCTCTTTCAAATTGCTTATCCACCGTAGGCTGACTCTCTGTCTCTTACGGACTGATCTTTTGGATGTTGACCTGATTACGGATTGGTTTTGGTGTGCCATCGGTTGATGCCTTGTGCATTAGGCACCGGCGCAATAGAAGTTACTAATTACAATTACAATTATACAACAACAAGACAAGACTTAGGTAAAGCACAGACACTTGTTGATACAGCGCCTGTAAAAGTCTACAGAGGAGGATGCATAAGCTAAGTGATGTTCATTGAATAACTGAATGACTGAATTCATTCATTCATTCATTCATTCATTAAATTTTATTCATTCACTCATAAATTTTAATTAAGTAATTTATTTATTTATTTATTTATTTATTCATTTATTATTTGATTGTTTGAGTGATTGATTGATTCGTTCATTCATTCATTTATTCGTTCATTCATGCAGTCGTAGTCTCATTTATTTAGCACCCTTTAAGATCTTTTCTCATAAGGGACGCTTCCGGTCCAACCCCTGCTAAAGACAAAGTGCAGATTCATTCATTCATTCATTCATTCATTCATTCATTCATTCATAAATTTATATAGCGCCCCTTCCAGAGGACTACTCAGAGGCGCTGTATCAACAAGTGTCTGTGCTTTACCTAAGTCTTGTCTTGTCCGTTGTTACTTGGAATTTACTAGCCTGACACCTTCAATCGGTAAAAACATCGAACGGTTCACACTTCTTCACACCTCTCTTAATTATATGGCGTGTTCAAAGGTGAAATAGGCCTACACTATAAGCAATTAATAGACAGTTCATACCACTCATGAGTCCAAGGCAGACAATGGCTGCGTAGATATTTGTGGCGAAGTACGTGAAGAACATTCCGAAGAACATAAGCACAGCGCCAATGAGACAGGCCACTCGCATTGTCTTTAGCGCTCCCACTGCACTACCAATGGCCGCTGAAGAAGAAGAAGAATAATTATAATCAGTTTAATCGATTCAACCGATGTGAAATAGTTATCGCTATTTGGTTTAATATAGGAAAGAGTCACAGTTTAAGAAGGCGTGTTAAAGGCAATATAATACGATGACAAGATGGTATAAACGATCAAAAATGAAGCTCCAATAGGCCTACTTTCCAAACGTTACTTCTGGTCACCTGCACCAAAAGTACGCCTAAGGTTTGCAAATACTGGCGCAGCATGCTGATATGTACATGTATGTGTCTGCATTGTATTGCATTTCCGAAAACTTATCCTTTAACTGTGAAGTTTTGCTTATTATTATTTACTGTTAATGGTGGTTCTATACAGTGGGTTTTCGTCTTGTGGTGAAAAGCTTGTGGGTTGATCGAGCCTGCTGTGTGAACAGCGACGTTGGACAAGTTGTACGTACGTAAGTAAGTATATTTTTTTAATGAGAAGCACTAGCAAACGCACAGTACTGTACATAATAGGCTTAATATTATTAAGCCTATCATGTACAGTGCTGTGCGTTTAAAAAAAAACAAATGCAGAAATCGGTTATATGAATCCAACACTTCTCCCTGCCTACCTCGCCGTCTGAACACCAAACACCATCCACCTTAGCCGCCTGCCTGTCTGCCTGCCTGACTCTCTGGATTTTGACCCCTGCCTATCGATTTTGTTTTGATTGAGCGCCTGTGAATAAGCTGGTTCCCGCGACTTCGCTTTTGTTGGCGCTGTAGAAGTTCCGAGTTTACGATTATGATTACGATTAAAGAAATTAAATGTGTCGTGACAAGGTTCCTTAAAGGGGGGGCAGAGAGCTTTCCAAAGGTACACTATGCTTATTGTATGATGTTAGGAATCGTGTTTTGCTAGAGGTTGCTTACAGAAGATGGCGAATCCACTGGCCATGGCTGCAATGGTCAATGACGTCAGACTCTGGTCGGCTTGGTAACGGATGACCAGTTCGATGAAGATGATTCCAGTCGAACGAAGTCCGCCATTCACGAAGAAATTGATTCCAAAGGCTCCTGAGCAGTTGATGTATATTATACAGGCGTAAGTATATTTAGGCAATTAACTAGGCATGTGTAATTTAATCAATAAGGCATAGCGCTAGATGAACTGAAAGGCACTTGGACTGACGGACGAACGGAAATACTGATGGATAGACGCAGGAAGGCAGGTAGTGCGGGAAGCAGATGAAGGCAAGAGTACAGTATCGCAATAAAAAAAGCAGGTGGAAAAGGGGCTCAGCTATTGAAAGCTAAAGCATAGGTTGAGCGAGTCAGCATGGGAGCAAAGTCAGCAATCAGACAGACAGGCAGACAGACAGGCAGGCAGACAGGCAGACAGGCAGACAGACATACAGTCACACAGACAGAACAAGATAGAAAAAGAGGAGATAAGCTGCATATACGAATATGACAAAGATGCGTCTAAATTAGGGTTTAAAGAATGTAGGAATATGAGCTGCTGTACCTAAGCAGATGAACCAGGCCCATCCTCTGTCCACGGGATGCCTAATCGGTCCAGCCCCCGGCGCAGGATTCATCGTATCTATATGAAATGCAACAAACAAATAAATCTGTCGGGTAATTAATCAACGAAACAAAGCAAACATGCAATCAATCATTCAATCTACCAAGAACGATTTTTGTTTTCCGTTTTGCAATTAAGTACTTTACTAGGACGGGTTCAGGTGGTTCCAAGTGAGAGCATGAAGGACTTGCTTGCTTGTATACTGTTTAACGACCACTATGTGGTAACAAAGACCATTAGCGTCGCCCTCCTCCTTTATCCAGGCTTGGGACTGGCACTGTCAGAATGAAGGGACTTGACGTCTGGGATTTAAGTCTTTCTGGTCGAGTGGTTTTGACACGTGCTTAGAAAAATCAAAGGGCACAGTCATTAAAATATAACATTTTAGCGACGAGAGTTTATAGACCTATTAGGCTAAAAGCGAATTGGAAACCATTAATGCAACTCGTCGTTAAAGTGTTAAAGCATACTTCTAGCTTTAGACTTAATTTTCATTTAGATTCTTACTGACTTAATTACGTTTTGCTGGCAAATGATTTTGGGCAAGCAAAGCTGCCCGCAATCAAGGCTCATTCTGCTTTATAACTAAAAATTGACTAATGAGTACAGATCTCTTTATCTGCGATTTAAAGGAATCAGCATGCAGTGCTTATGTCTGTGTTTAAGTCCCAAAGGTATAAAACTGTTTAAAGCCTGCAAAGATTACAGTCAAGTTCCTAAAGCGAGACTCAGAAATGTCCACAAATAGCCAGGAGCAATATACTCCGAACGTCCCGCAGAGAATGTAAATCTTTTAAATTATGTCCATGCGTCAATTCAAAGGCTCAAACTTTCTGCTGAAGTGCACTTAAATAGCTATACAAATTGCTCGGACTTGCCTCTAAATCGATCCAATATTACACATCCTAATGGTTTATATATTTTCTTTTACGAAACAAATTTCACGAAAACGTGTACTATTATTCCCTATTTAATTTGGTTCATATTATTCTGCTGTGAGATCCGTACAAAATGTAGTTTTCTATCGACGTCAGCGGCCTTTGATGCCGTCAGATTTCGTTAAAATGCTGGAATCCACATTGTTTGTCAAGTAAAAATTATGCATAAGTTAGATTTATTTGTATATAACACACACACACAAACACACACACACAAACACACACACACACACACACACACAATAAATAGCCTATAAACAATTATGCAATCATAAATTTTCATTGTAGTCTAAGAAGCTTAGGTCCATGTTGATCATGCAGGTGAGGAATATACAGTGGTCGAAGTGTTTGTTTGCTCGGTCCTCTCTGATCACAACAGGCTCCAAACAAATTTACAATCACTTGATTGATTACAGCCAAGCTAACAAGTGCCATAATTTCTGCATTGTGAGGTCATGTTCAGGTGGACCTATTGCAGATTTTGTTTGCGTGAACTTGCGTCCCAGTTGAGACATGTTGAAAAAGGTTATTATTGGTGGTAGTAACTTATACTTGGCATTACCCGAAGCGGAGCTGGAAAGGGGAGACATCTGAGTAAGGCTATAAGGCCTTGAATCGTAATCGTAAGCTCAAACTTCTGAAGAGCCACTGGAAAGCCTTGTGCAAGGGCATCAGCTTATTTATGAGAGCTGCGTCGAGTCAGAGGGGTTGTCCAAAGGGTAGTCAGAAGGAGGTCCAAGTCCGGTTGCCAGGGGGTCAGAGGGGCATGTTAGCTGTTAAGGCGGGGGTCGTTTAGGTCAAGGATTGGAAGGTGGAAGATCAGATAAGTTGGGTATGAATTCTTGAAGAGGCGAGACTTCTCAGTTCCTGGCGCAAATTCATAGAAGTTGTACAGGGACTGGCCATAATCACTTAATTCGCTATGGATAGAACTTTTGCATATAGGTCTGCGAGAAAGATGATTCTGAGGGTTGGTGGCATATTGTACTACGAAGCGATCGCAGAACTGTATTTGCAATTGTTATGTGGAATTTATGTAGCACTGCTTAGAGCAAACTAGCATCTTCCCACCGACAGTGTACGGTCAATCACGCAGGGACGTATACCCAGGAAACAATCTCATGGGGGTTTTAGTTTTCGGGGAGGGGTTCTATTGGACATGGTCGTGATTTTCTACATTTTTACTGTTTTATAACAGTAATGCATTTATTTCGGGTTGAACCCGTAAAACCACCCCTAAATACGCCAATGGATCAGTGTACTCATTATAGCTGAGTGGACTAGGAGGCACAGGTAGGACAGAAATTTTAAACCAAATTTCTGCCCTGGCGGGGATTTGAACCCCCTAACCTCGACACTATCCCGCACCCCATGATACCATGATACCAGACGTCGTTAAACTGTTGGTACCCAACCACCACAGTCAGGATCTGAAGGCCAACACCATGCGCTCCGAAAGAGTGGGCCAGTTTATTAGGCCTGTTATAACTGAAACAATTCGTCCACTGAAAACAGCCATTGCCTCCACAGTGGAGATGAAAGCGCTCAAAAGAGGAAAATCCATGCATGTCAAAGCATGATAAAGTACGAAAATACCAATTTCAGCAATTCTTTGTATACCAAGTTCTAAATATGAAGCTATTGCTATAATATTTGGCAATGTATTGGATATATATTAAAATTAGGCAGGCATACCGAAGAAAAAAGGAACTCTCTCTAATGAGCTATCGATAGACTTCCGGCAAGTTCGCTAAGCATGATGAATTATAGGCCTAGTTGCTTTTATCGTTTAACTCCTTTCTAAATCTGATTTGTTTTGGAGGTTAAGCCTTGTCAGTAAATTCCAACAGTAACGCTATTGCAAAGATGAAATCTGTTTGAACCTAACGACGGTCTTTGTCTGCCAGCAGTCTTTAGAGAAGGCCTACCTTGATCGGGGCAGTGTTATCCTGACGCTACGAGGGAATGCTAGATCCATGAACTGTGAGTTCACCATGTGCTGCGAACTTCATCGCTACTTATCCAAGATTCAACGGGTTCAGTAACTCTGGACTCTCGAAGGAAATCCGTTGGCTGGACTCTGCGTATTGCAGGAAGCTCACCAACTGTGACTCTTATCAGTAAATCAGTATATCTTATCAGTATATCAACATTGTTTGCTATACTGAAAACTGTTTTGTTCTATATTTTCTCAGGGTCAGACCACATAACTTCAACCTTCCTGACAAAGACTCACGAAACTTTATATCACGCATGTTATTCCTTAACTCTTACTAAGCTATTACTTCATACTATATTATACTATCTAGTTTTTCTTCTATGTATACACCTACAGCGTTATGGTGTTGTGAACACAATAAACGAATTACTATGATGATTAGGACTTAACACCATTCAGCTAACGTAGGCCCTTTAGAGTCAGCGCTTTTGTCAGCTGAGCAAAAAGACGCAACACTAAATGTCTAGATAAAAACATACATAACAATCGCCTGACTCGGCTAAAGTGTCGTGTGATGTTATGTAACAATAGTGCATTACATTTAGACATGTGTGCATGCAGATAATAACGTCTTTCTTACCAGTTATGCTTTCTCTTCTTGCGACAGTTTAGAACCGGAATGGTGGACGTTGAAGAAGCATAAAGTAATAATTGTCCTATTGGCAATAAGTTAAACCTATATATAGTATTGGCCTAACTCGTGCATAGGCCTACAGCCTTGATGACTTATTGGCATCCAAGATATCTAGGCTGAGGGTCAGACATCTCCTGCTAATTTAGGTTTTTACGGAACAGCTTTGTAAATAGCTGTAAACATATGGTAATTTGTATTCACAATAAATAACTCAGTCTGTAATAAAGCGATTAAACTGCACTTCACAATTTTTATAACTTCTATGTTTATAGTTTAGTTAAGACTACTTGGCGCTGTTGAGTCGATGGATTGCTTCGAGCGCTGTGCGTCCAACTAATTTGCCCATAGAAGCGCCTTCGTATACGAAGAGGTAAAATCTGGGTCTAAGGTTAGAGTTTCTAAGATGTCTGACCCTCATCGTCAGATTTTTGTAGAGCCAACTCAGTGGAGGAGTACACGAACCGACTTGAGCCTAAGTGAAATTGTACGACCGTAATAAGTACGTATGTTCTTGAACACCAGCCTTATCTGTTGGTATGCATAATTATATGCATGTATGAATGTACAAGTGTATGTATGTATGTATATATGTATATATGTATGTATGTATGAATATATGTATGTATGAATGTATGTATGTATGGATGTGTGTATGTATGTATATATGTATGTATGTATGCATGAATATATGTGTGTATGAATGTATGTATGCATGCATGAAAATATGCATGTATGTATGCATGTATGTATGTATGTATGTATGTATGTATGTATGTATGAATGCATGTATATATGTATATATGCATGCATATATGTATATATGTATGCATGTATGCATGTATGTATATATGTATATATGTATGCATGTATGTATGTATGTATGTATGAGCACTTGTTATAGCGCCCCTTCAAGATTTCTACTCAGAGGCGCTCCCGACTACTGCGCGGACACTGAATCGGAGTTTCACGCCGAAGCGCATGAGCAATTGCGAGTGAAGGACTTGCCCAGGGTCCCTACGCGGCGGCTTGAGATGGATTCGAACCCGCAACCCTCCGACTGCAAGGCACCGAACATACCCCTACACCACCGCCCCCACAAATGTACGTATGTATGTATAATGTGTATGCGTATTTGAATATTTGCATAGCACCTTAAGGACCGGTTGAAAGCAGTGCAAACGTGATTGTCTGACAGATTAAAATGAACACTTCTAGAGATAGCAGAAGTTTAGATTTATGAGTATTGGATGCGTCTGTATAAGGCTGTCTTTAGGTTACAGTTACACGTATAATATATTAAATTTTTAAAGAAGGCTTCGAATCGAAGATGAATGTTGCCAGTTAGCTCGCTCAGTTAGGCCTAAATAAAGTTATATATTATAGACTTCAGTCTTTTTAATAAGTATTCCGCAATATTGATGTATTGGTGGCATGTTTTGGATTATATCGCCTAGGTTTATAGGGTCGGTCGGTTATAAATAGATGAAATATAGTCAGAGAAGTAGCAAAGGGAGTTAGAAGGGGGGGGCAGTTGTCCCAGGCGCAGGCTGAGGGAGCAAAGTAGTCGAAATTTGGCTTAGACTTCGACGTTGAGGCGTAGCCTAGATTTTGTGCCCTGTCCTTAGGGGTGCAGAAATCCATGGACATAGTTCATATATAGACCATGAAGAGATAGTGATGTGGCCTTGTATAGATATGGCCTATGGAGAAACGTGTTTGGTTGAAGGCCACAAATATGACTCAGTAATCAAACTCTTTAAGTGTCGATGAACGATTAGAAGATCTTGCCCCACTTCGAGCGGGGCTAACAGAGATTGGCCTTCACTGACATGCGATAAAAGCGTTGAACTCATTCAGACAGCTAGGCTATGTATAGGCCTACGCTCTGCACGGCGCTAAATTCAAACTCATTGATCGAGGTCATGGCTTTAGTCATGGGCTTCTGCATAGGGTTATTATTCATTCATTCGTTCGGGAATTTACATAGCGCCTCTTCAGAGGTATACTCAGAGGTGCTCCAGACTCCAGCATGGTCAAAAGAACGGTTTCAGCGATTTTAGAACGTGTCAGAGAGCGTTCTAGAAAGCAGACGCAGCGTGGTTATACATGGTTCCTTGCTTTAGCAAACAACTGCTTTAACTGTAGTCCTTAATATAGCGATGAAAACGTTGCAGTTGATAGCGCAGCGACGTCTCAGTTCTAGAACGCAGATAGACATCGGATGGATCTCTCTTACACGCACGTGTAAGCATATCCGGAGACATTACAACAGCATTATAGTATCGATAGGCCTATATTTGGACACCTAGGCTTAATAGTGGTAGGTCTAAGGTCAACTGTTCGACTGTCAGCCAATCAGCCAGCTATATAGACAGACAACCAACCAACGAGCCCGCCAGTCAGAAAGATAGAAATCCAGACCTGATTACACCTTTTGTCTCTACCTTTCTCGCCGCTTCAGTTCCAAACACCATACAACATAACCGTTTGACGGTTTGACTGTCTGCCTGCATCGTTCTTAGATCTTGACCTGGAACCATACAATTTTGACCTTATAAATACCTGTCCTTTGACTTTGTTTCGACTGAGCGCCTACGAATATGCTGGCTAAAGCGACTTCTCGTTTGTACAAATCTCGAGATTAGCCTACTATTGAAGCCTAACTTGGAGTTGTTGCAAGCCTACGTTTTTGGAAAGACATTTCAAAAGATTTTAAGAAAACTATTTCTACCATAATTTGCTAGAGACAATATGGCTAATGTGAGGAAGTTGATGCGAACGTAGCCTATAGGCCTACGGAGTGCGATTAGAGAGATAAGACGCAAACCAGAGACGTCAAAGGAGTTTTGCGATGCAGTAGCCTAATTATGCGCAGGATATCGTGATAGCTCACAAAACAGCAGATAAATTTGGGATATTAAGTCAGTCACATAATAATGACACATATCCCTTATCAGCAGAAAGGACAAAGTCGTTATGGACTTTCAGGACAACGGCGTTTTCCGTGGAGTGGAATTGCCGGAATCCCGACTGAAGAGGCGGAGGCAGGCAATTAAGGCCGTAGCCAGGATTTTGTTTCGGGGGTGTTCACTCGTTCTTGAACAAGCCGACAAGCAACCAAGTCAACCGTCTATAAGGGGTTTGGAGGTGAATAAGCTGGTCTATCTGGCGCGACTCTTGTGTGGCGCTGATAAATTTCCAAGATTTGCATTACATTATTGTTGGATTTGCACCAAAATCGCTCCTTTCCTAGCAGCACTGTCGACAGATCCACCGATTTTTTAACCGCAAAGCAGAGCTTTTGTTACTTTTTAACGTTTACCATTTTTTCCTCCCCGTATATTTCTGTCACAGACGTGCAGAAATAACATGGCGCTGAGTAGACCTAGGTCTACTCAGCGTGAATCGTCATCCAGAGACATCTGCATATTATATCTATGGCACAGATGGAACGGAGTACTTTCCATTGATTTGATTCTTCGATTGGTGAGGAATGGTAGGAAATACTTGTTTTTGAGTTAAAATCTGCGAATTGGTTACGTTGTTCTCTACTGGTTTTAGGTGTTTAATTCTAAGGTTTAACAATGTGATGATGTGACTAGCAGCGTTATTTTTCTGCCTTATTCATATCAAAAGACTAGAACTGGCAGTGTGATGACGCTGACGCATTCAGACGACAGTCTGTTCATAACAAAATTAGCCAGAAGTTTAAGAACTATTATAGAGGTTAACACTTTTACAACGACTTGCATTGATTTCCCAGTCACTTTTAGTACATTTTCGTTGCTAAAGTGTTAACTCATTTACAAATTCACACCGGGCGACTTCTAGATCGAAGTTATTTTATTTGCTTGAAGTGTAATCACAACAAACCATTCTATTTTCCGATCAAGGTGATGTAGTTGTTCCCCGTCCCACACTCCCAAAATGCAAATTGGTAGCTTCACTATGGTCGGCTCTTTATCCTGAACCAGTGATGTGGTCTCGAGACCGCGGTCTTGGTCTCGAGACCGTCTCGAGACCGAAAAAATGCGGTCTTGGTCTTGGTCTCGGTCTCGAATGTGCCGGTCTTGGTCTCGGTCTTGGTCTTTAAAGGTGCGGTCTTGGTCTTGGTCTTGGTCTTAAAGGTGTGGTCTTGGTCTTGGGCGTCTGGTCTCGGTCATTCGCCTGTGGTCTTGGTCTTGCGCCTAATTTGGTTTGGCTTTTGGTAGGAACTAGAGTGGATTATTTGTTAAATGTTGTCGATATTTTCGGTTATTCATGGACTTCTGAGGTAGCTTCGAATTCATGCGACGATCCGCCTATAGGTCTATAGGACAAAGCGAGAGAGGACCGCGAAAACGTTGAGGCACAGTTAACCATGACCTCTGGTGCTCTAGTGACTAGTTAAGCTTACACTGATGCAGTTTCTCGAGGCAAAAATCAGTAGCTGGGTAAACGATGCAGATCAGGTATTTAGTGGGGAATTTTTCTCTAATGGCAAAGTTTTTTGTATTCCGCAATACCTACTGAGTGTGTCTTTAGATAATAGTATGCCCTTCATGAGACCTCGCAGACTTGGGGATAAAAACCATAACTATAAATATAATAAGCATCTGATCTGAATAATGGGAATATGTAACACTACAACTGAGAATTGGGTTTATGGTCTTGAGGCTTAGATCTTGGTCCTGGATGATGCGGTCTTGGTCTCGGTCTCGGTCTTGGACCACGCGGTCTTGGTCTCGGTCTTGGTCTTGGACCACGCGGTCTTGGTCTCGGTCTTGGTCTTGAACCACGCGGTCTTGGTCTTGGTCTTGGTCTTGGACCCCTTGGTCTTGGTCTCGGTCTTGGTCTTGGAATTTTGGTCTCGTGCACAACACTGTCCTGAACCATGCTGCTCAGCTGATGGACATAGAGCATGTTGAGAAATAAAATACCATGAAACCTACGACATGAGCTTCATCTTCTGTCTCTGTCTTTTTCCTTGACGATGGCAGAGAACTATTCTGCTTGTTGTCAGGTCAGGAGAGGTTTATTGAGCAGGTGCTATCAAAATCTGCTCTTACAGTTACATCATATAATTATTATAAAGTTGTATATTTGTCAGCTTATTTAAAAAATTGATTGATTATGTGATTGATCAGCTATCCAACAACAGGGAATATTTTAATCATTCAACTTGTTTTGGTAAATGTTACCAGCCATGAAGGAATAGAACTAGACTAGGTATCAGATGGTCTGGGTTTGGCACTTACCTGCATGTGCTGATGACAGCATCAATCAGTCACATGCAGAATCTTGACCCTTCAACTTAATCCATTTTGGTAAACTGCTGCGTCTGGCTTTTTTGACTAGGCAATGATTATATTTATTGCGTAAACATTCTGAAACTTAACTATAGATTGAGTTTGGATTTTTAACTGATTGACTAAACTTGTATGCCTTGGTGTTGAACACTTTAACAATGAGCGTGTACTAAAATGCATCCATGGAAAACTAATCCCTCTCGTCATTAAAGGGTTAATATTTGCTGTTGCAATATGTTTGCAGCGTTCCAAGATGGAGAATCCTGAAGACGATGAAATGAGACAATTATGCTTGCAGTTGGATGGCACCCTTGACAACTTCTTTCGGACTCTAAACAAACTGTTGGCCACTCGACAAGAACTTGATAAAGCAGTCAAAGAAGGCTTCTATTTGATGGCTCGGGTATTCCGCTGTTTACTACCTAATTTCTTAATTTATTTAGTAACTTTTCATTTATAACCTCTGATGACTGTATCTTCAAAAGGTGGTTGTTATTACTATTTATTATTGTTGAATCCTGATATCGACAGCTTACGGAACAGCTGTCAGTTGTTGAATTTCTGTTGTATTTAAGTGCATCAGTTGAAAATCAAGGAGCCCTTTTGATGTCATTTGCATCTTGACCTTTTCTTACCTGACTTTAAATTCCTTAACTTTATATGAAATCAAAAATAGTGCCAAGTGCTGAAATTCGTGTGACTCCTTTTGATCTATCTTTCACCTTGATGGATTCAAAGCTGTTTAAAGTAAGTAAGTAAGTAGCCTTTATTTGCATATGACAAGTGCACTTGCGTTACAATGTATGCGACAGTTACGTACAATTTTTATAATAGACTGTAACATGAGAAGATTATTTAGTCACACTTGGACAACTAAATATAATTAAAGATTAACAAAACTACTTTCAAACAATTTAGATTTAACCAAAGCAGTTGCTTGCTTGCACCCTTACTTTTCCTGAGTTTGAAGATGTTGCTTAATTTTTAGGCTCGGTACAGCATGGGAGCCAGGTCGGTCACTTCCACTCAGTACAACAATGATGATCTTCAGAAGGCATTCAGCCATGTTAATGTACTGCCTTCCTCTGATGGAGACATCACTTTCCAGGCTGAACTTGCATCGTCCAAAGCCAGAGTTCCTGCCTCTGGTCTTGTACGGAACTCGAAGGAGATTGGTCTATCAGACGAAGGTCAGCCTGAGTGTGTCGAATTAGATGAGATCGGTTGTGGGGTTTTGGACGCAGACATCCAGCAGCCTGTAGAGATTCCGGATGGTTTGAGACGGAGAATTCTACCGAAAGACTCGGAGAGTGATGTGGACCAGTCGTCATCGGATACAGACAACATTCCTCCAGTTGAGGATTTGATTAATCGTGTGACACGCTTGACATGTGATACTGAATCGACCAAGCGAAACAGTTCAGCGTTGTCATCTAGGTCACCGGACGATCAGGAGGATGTGACGGGGCATGGCAAAGATCCACTGCTGTGGTTTGGGATTTTGGTCCCTCAGCCACTTCGACAGAGTCAGGCTGCTTTCAAGAATGCCATCAAGCTTTCCTGCCAGATAGCCACTCTGCAGAACCGATTAGACCAGGAAAAGAGGAGCTACGATAAGATGATTGCAAGAAAGCATGAACTGGTAGAGCTGTATAAGCTGTCAGCTTCTGAAACAAATCAATCACTTGAATTGCAAGAAAATTCTCCAGACGTTAAATCTGAGGAGTGCCAAGAAGCTGAATAAGTATTCCATATGAGACCAATCAAATGTTTATCATTAATCTGTTTGTATCTTGTGTACTAAGTTTTATGCATTATGTCAGGTAATGATTCAAATATCCTGCATAGCTTCTTTGTAACATCTGATCTGATGACACCAAACACCTTCAAAAATATTCTGTAATCACGCGGGGAACGAAAGCAGGGAATATTTTGTGAGACCGTGCTGATTCTCTTGACCTTGCCCATTTACCTCTGCAAACCATTAATTTTGCTATCAGTTATTGATTTAATTTTCCTTTGAAATATCTTGCAATAATTTATTGATTTAATTTTTCTTTGAAATATCATGCACTAATACAGTGCTTCCAATCTGTTTTGACTATGGAGCTCTTTTGATCGGAAATTTTGTTAACGGAACCCCGACCTAAACAAAATATATTCTGGTAAACGTAGCACCAGCGAAGTAGACAAATTTTGGTTCAGTTAATAACAGTGATTGTTGTTTAATGCAGTTTTCCATAAAAATTGGAAACTATTTTAACTGAAAATTTGCCAGAGAACCCTTAATTGTCTTCACCTCAGAGTCTGATTTACAGAGTAACAACAGTCAAACAGCGCTATCCAATTTCCTTATGGAACCCTTGTCTTCCGCTCACGTAACCCTGGTTCCGTGGAACACACTTTGAGAAACGCTGCACTAATACATGTCTTACACAAAGATCTGCTTGAAAAGTTGCTGTTATCGATATTCGAATACATCAAGGCTTGTGGTTGATTTGCTGTTAGTTTAAATGTTTTGGCCAAGAGAATATTTAGACAAGTTATTTTGTATGTATTGTTTGTTATGAGTATTTGGCTGCTTATCGTATGGTTGCAGTGACATTACCTTGGTGGATTTAGAAATTAACTTTAGGTTGTGATCTATGAGGCTGTACTATGAAATGTTAGCCAGTTTACAGACTGAGCATATTAAAAACTGTGAAGTTCAATGCATGTAAAACTGATGGTGGATCCACTGTTACTGGATGGAACAGATTTCATTGGAATTGATGGGATTGGCATATGAAGTGATTGGCATATGAATTGATTGGCATATGAATTGGCATCATCAGTCAGTGAATGGTCTGTTTATTATTAGAGCAGCTCTACACTCGTTTGATTAACAGATTGGATTGCATGATTAGGTGTTAATCACTGTAGCTGAATACCTGAAGGACACTAACTGAGTTTTGATCAGCTGCATGAAATCTGTTGAACACTGCTATCTTTGCATTCAGTTGTTTGTATTTAACGTTTGTGGAATTTTTGCTGTACAAATTCAAATAATCATTGAGTATTGCTGTTTATCTGTATATCTTGTTGATTTGAACATGGAGTACAGTTTGTGTTTGTTCAAAATGAGAATGACATTCCAGTCTTATCAGTGGCAACAAGGCATGAGTAGCAGACAGACAGACAGTGAGATCCCTTTAGGTGTCTTCCATTAAGGACGCCTGCAAAGCGGAAAGGGAGGGATCACCCATAATCAGACAAATGCAGACAAGTGGAGGAAGGATTTGCTCAAGGCCGACATCCACATCTATATTTGCTATAGTACAGTTACTTCGGTACAGTTTGTTTCTTAAAAACCAACTTTAGCCAGACTGCTGTATCTAATGATATTAGTCTTGGTACTGTGTATGCCAGTATCAAAGTACTTAAACCCATGTTAAGATCAACTGGGTAGCTTAATCTAGGCTTTAGTGCTCCATTGGTGTGTGGAAGTCTGAAAGGTGTTGGGGAAGGTAATGCCAAATGCGGACTGGGACAGGGTGGAGTCAAAAGTAGGTCACTTTGCAGACATTCTGTATGGTGACGCATCCCTGCAACTCTTGGTTCTTAGTATGGTGAAAGTGGGCAAGAAATGTGAAGAGCAGTTTACTTGCAAATGCAGGCAATAGTTTTGCAATAGTTGCTGTTGTGCTAGTGACATTTTAAAGTTGAGTAAACATAGGCTTATGGATGTAGCATAATGTATCTGACCAGTTATTTTGTACTGATGGTATCGAGTTTGCAAATAAAAATTTCCAGAACAACTTTGTAGAACAATTCCTTGATCACTAGCATGAGTAAATGGTAGAGTTAATTGAGAAAAGTCTGTTGTGAACAGTGCTTGGCACTTCAGTGATGAGCTGCATTGGTTTCCCAGTCACCTAGTACAGTGCTTCCCAAAGTGGTGGTTCGCGGACCGGTGCCGGTCCGCGAGTCTTCGGTTGCCGGTCCGCCAAGTGTGTCAAGAAACTGGTCAAATTGTCTCGGAATCAAGAAATGGCTATTATATTTTTAAAAGTCATAACAAAAAGACTTGTTAGGAAAGCATTTAAAGGGCAGAAGAGTCAGATAATTGGCTAAATATGTATGTAAATGAATTTTTGAGGAATTTAAGTGATCGAAAACGAAACAGAGAAATAATTAATAAATTTGGCATTGGTCCTCCTGCAGTGGAAAAATTCCTGCCGGTCCGTGACACTAAAGTTAATTCCTGCCGGTCCGTGACACTGAAAAGTTTGGGAAGCACTGACCTAGTACACTCGTCATTAAAGTGTTAAATAGCTTGAAAACTTTCTACTGACAGGGATAGGCATAGCTACAGTGAAGCAACTGCCTCCTCTTGCTTTTTTTTATACTGGAACTTTTATTACCAATGACCGCAATAGCCAGGATTTTGCCATGGTTTGTGAAGTTGCCTCCTGTTGAATTTAAGTCTGGTTACGTGCCTGCTGACAGGGTCTTGCATACTTGTAGAACCAAACCAACAGTCAAAGAATTCCATCAAGAGTTGACAGTGGGTCACCAAATAGAACAGAAGCACCAGAGAGCATCAAAGAAGACAGCAAAAATCAGTAACAGCTTCTAGAGAAGACTGGTGGATCCAGAAGTTTACAGAGTGTTTATCGTATTGTATCTGGGACGTGGTGGGCATTTATAAAGCGCCGCTTGCAGTAATGACTATTCAGAGGCGCTCCCAGCATGAGCACTCAGAGGAAACAGAAAAGTTTAACAGTTGTGTACCCAGTGTTTCCGTTAACGCCCAAATGCCCGTTTTTACGTCCGTAAAAAAGTCCAAAACGTCAAAACATTCGGTGTAATAGCCAAAAGCAATGAGCTACGTCCAAAAACTTCTAGGTCAGGGCGTAAATACGTCCTCTGTTTGGACTCTTAACAGAAACTACTGAGTGTACCTGGCCAGCGAATTTATGGAAAATCAGAGCCCCTGAGGCTAATTGTGGCATTGTTGAGATTTGTGTAGATCTGATTACATGTAGATAATTTAGATGTACCATTTAATCAGTTAACCCCACCCCATCGGTGACAACTGAATTTGCTCTGCTGATGGATACAAGTATCATACAAATATTTTTATACATATTTTCAATACATATTTTCCGGACTTCTTTCACATACTGTACTTGATTTCTCGCCTGTTTAACCCTTTGACTTGCGCCATTGTTTGCCAGAAAGGGTAAATGTGTATGTGTGTATGTATGTATGTATGTATGTATGTATGTATATATGTATGTATGTATATATATGTATGTATATATGTATGTATGTATCAATCAATCTTTATTGAAACCATCAATACAGTTATGTACAGTAATAGACTTCACATATCGAGATGGCAACAAGGAAGGCCCTTAAGGGATTAAAGATCCCGCTAACAGGGACACCTATTTGCTAAACCTTAAATTAACGTAGTGGCAGGACGGTTAACAGCCTGAATTTACAGGATAACATCAAATGCGTAATTATCAAACTTAAGTCGATTCATTAAGCATAAAGAAACAAACAAAAAAGTAAATCTTAACTAACAGAGTAACAGTACTTAAGCAATCATGTTTTTTATCAAGTAAGAACGTAACATTTTTTAAACCATTGAAAATTAGGCACCTGTTGAATAGAAGGAGGAATTCTACTCCAAACACCTGGGCCAGTAAATTTAATGGAGAATCTTCGTGAGTTAGAGTGGGCATGAATACCACGATAAAGTTTAGAGCTTCTAGTAAAGTGATGATGTATGTCAGATCCTAGCTGAAAGTAACCTGAAAAGTTCGGAGGCAGAAGGTCGTGGGTAAATCGGTACATAAAAACCCCTATCTGGAAGGTCCTTATTTGGTGGAACTTAAGTAATTTAAATTTTAGAAATAGTGGGCTTGTGTGAGCAAATAACGAAGCTCCAGCTATTATACCCCACGCTTTTGTAGTGATACTAATTTATGTAGTCTGGATTCATAGGTAGATGCCCATACTAAATTACAATACGATGTATATGTATGTATATATGTATGTATGTATATATGTATGTATGTATATGTATGTATGTATATATATATGTATGTATGTATATATGTAATATGTATGTATGTATATATATGTATGTATGTATATATGTATGTATATATGTATGTATGTATATATGTATATATGTATATATATATGTATATATATGTATATATGTATATATGTATGTATATATGTATGTATGTATGTATGTATGTATGTACGTATATATGTATGTATGTATATATGTATTTATGTATATATGTATGTATGTATACATGTATACATGTATGTATGTATGTATGTATATGTATGTATGCGCGCTTTAAAGCGCGGTTGCCAGTCAAAGGGTTAAGATGCCCTCAGCTTGTTCACTGTGTATACATGTACATGTGATACATAACTAGGCCTAGTGGAAACGGTAGCTCAGATGTTTGATATAAGATTAGATGATCCTAATTGTTTTGTCTTCCAGAACTGGGAGCTGGAATTCAGGTAATTAGGGTCTTACACACACCAATGTCCATTGCTTTCCCAGATCCTCTCAGTTTCATCCAGGTACTGGACCCTTTGGCTAAAATAGTTATGCTCTGTTGAACCAAGGGGTCAAACCTTTGGCCGAGTTCATGAGTCTGTGCCCTTTAAAACTGAAGACAGATACTTAATATTTAATTGTTAAGTTATTAGTAAATTTCAGCATGTATATTTTAGCACACAATTACAAGCACATTGCAGTGGAGTGTTCACAGACCTACGTGACTGTACATTAATGATTATAGCATCTGTTGCAAGGTCATGCCAAGCTCCACCAAACAAAATAAAAACTTGTGGGAGTCTCCCATCAGCCTCTTACAACTATGTGCCCTACAGCTAGCTGTTCATTAGTCATTCTCGAATGCAGACAGTAGTAAGTCAGTCAGTATGGCTAAGTTCGGTTTCGGACCTGCGATTGGCTGTAGCTGGTCTCTGATATGGCTGTTGTGCAGCCCTGAGAAATTTCGGTTACTTTCTTTACATTACTTCTAAAATTGGAAACTTTGTTAATAATCTTTGTGCGAAATTCTTTGGAGTATCGTTTGACAGTAACACAAAGCTTAGTGTGAGGTGTATCTATAATTACATAAAATTTACCGACATGTACGATAGATACGATAGTAAAGTAGATGCTGCTACGAAAGGCAGTGCAGATACAGCGCTAAAAAAACTGTCAGATGCACGAGACGCAGTGAAACAGACTGATGTTTTCCCGATATGTACAAATATGGCCGGACTCTGTTCGTGAAGAGTGAATATGAAAATCGGAGCAAAAAACGTTTCAAGTTTATATGATTCTGCTATAGGTTTTGGACTGATGTAGCTCAGTTACTTACAAGAGAAGCAAATGCTGCTCAAACCGTGCGAATCATGATAGTTTGCGAGCCGTTTGTCTAACGATTAACTTGTCAAAGTTGACAAGGTAATCAACTGCCTACAGCCCATCAAAGTTATTCCCAGTTTCTAATTAGTATTGGAGACGTGTGTCATGGTAGACTCAAAAGGCTTGCTTATTTTATTACCAAAATTTTGCGATTATATGGAGTTTTTTTAGAGCCATTACTTGTATATCGTTGTTGTCTTCATTTGACTTTTCGAAACTATAAAAAAATTATCTGGCTACCTTTGGTGTAGGGCCTACTGTGTCATAATTAGCACTTCTTTTTGCAAAGGCATCAATTCTAGGTAGGGTGAGATCATGTGGTCTGGGCCGCGTATTGTATGGAGAGACCTTACGGGGTGAGGATCGTTTAGGGTCAGGGTTAGGGTTAATGTCGTCGTTAGAAAACCTGGTATCGTCTGGCGTTTGCGCAGCATGCCCAAAGATACTGTGTATTCCTTCAGCCCACGATACTATAAGTTTGCCCGTTTTCTGCCTCTTTCCAGACTAAAATAGATCACATCGGGTAATTGTTCCGTTTATCACCGGCTGTGGGGGAGCAGCACTGAAGCAGTTGGCGATTGTAATGCAGCATCCATGCAATGTTGAGAATGACCATTTCTACTACATTCTTAAGCTGGTTTTCCCACCTCTGTACTGTGATTATTCCACTTTTGTGAATTAATCTGCATTGTCTTCAGTTTAGTTCTTTTGTCATTGTTTTCTAATTACAATTGATAATTTTGAAGAACTTTTGAGTGTATGGAAATATGGGTAACTCTTTAAAGTGTCTGAGAGGTGCAGAACGTAGAGCTGTGTAGTAAATCTAAAGTAATGTGTCATTTAGTTGTATGGAACACTATGAATTTTGAGCAGAAGATTTCTTGGCCCACAACTTTATACCCAGTGGGACATGGCATACGACCCCCCCCCCTTCAGCTGCAGTACATTATTGACCCTGCTGACCATACAAAAGGAACAGAAGAAAGCCCCTGATGTATTCTGTATTTAATTTGGGGTGGGCTGATTAGCAGTGCACTTGGTCTGTGATCCAGTGATGGCTGGTTTGAGCATGTTGAGTAGTCTCTGCATAATGAACCTGAACAAATTTTCCACTCACATTTGTCTGTCTCCAAACAGAATAACTGGGTAGCAGTGTTGCAACATAATCTGCCACTTTTAAAAATCGCCAAAGATCATAAAAATTTCTTATGGTTCACACTTGATTGAAACATCGTTTAAACCCAGGTTCCTGTTTCTGTGGGCTGGTATTGATAGTGGCATGTAGTAAATGTGTGATTACCTTACATAACTATATATACGCATCCAGTTAAAGATACTTGTCCTCATTTGCCGATCCTACCGAGGTCTTGCCCGAAATACCTCTGTGACTCAATACGTGGGCCAACCTTGGCTGCTTCCCTTTGCCCGCTACGCTCTTCGGATTGTCTTGACCTTTTTTTTCCTCATGTGAGAATGGACATAGCCCAGTTGTCTGCATTGACCCTTCACTATGGAATCAACTTCCCTTTGTTCACACCGCCATACTATGTGGTGGTCCTGCTACATCTTTTCGTTACCTCAAAACTTGTCTTTATTCTCGAGGACTTACACACTGGGAGCGCCTCTGATTGGTGTGCACTGTGAGAGGCGCTTTATAAATCTTTAAATACAATACAATACAATATATAATAAAATCATGTTAAGTTTCTTTGCTTCTGGTGTTAAGCAAGGCTTTTGAATATGGCTAATTTGTGGTTGCAGTTTATGAGACTGGCTTCTTTGTATGTGCTAAGTTTATTGCTTTGTCTTGGTTTTATAATTTTGCCTACTTTGACCTCATAGCTTCCAGTTATCTCATTTTGCAAAGGCTTACAGACGTCTTGTTCAGTTATCTGCATTTTTCAAGTTCAATCAGTTAATTAGTGTTATATATGTTTTATAGTAATCAATAATGATAATTTGAAATTATTTTTAAATTACAGGAGACAGAGATCAGAGATTGCTTAGGCAATGGCTAATTTGCCTGGCCACTTCAGCTTCCAAAGCAGTCAGGACCAAAATCAAATGTTGCCAAAAGGTTAATCAAATTTTCCTCAGTATACTGAAACTTCAGTCATTCACCAGGTTTCAAGGTAGTATCATGCATTCATCTCTGCTTGATTGCATGCTGGTGTTTTATGTAACATACCGGTAATGTGACAAACAGTTTTGCTCGCGACTCCATTTAGTGGTGATTTTGCTGTGTACTTGTAGTCACAAAGATCTAGGCCTGTTATATAAATTTTCAGATGTTTCTATGTTCTGGTAAGGCTCTGTCTAAATTATAATAGAGTTAAGAGTACCACCTCACCATTGGATCTGTTACAAGTGTTTAAATCCTATATGCATTATGACCTTAAAAATTCTTTCAGCAGAGAAGACTAAGCTATTTTGCAGAGTTTGGTTTACCTCTGATTTTATGTCATTCTCTGCTTATTTTGCAAGGAATGGTAAATATAGAACTGTTGTATCATCCCTGTTATTACTAATTAGGGGCGTGGTGGTGTAGGGGTATGTTCGGTGCCTTGCAGCCGGAGGGTTGCGGGTTCGAATCCACCTCAAGCCGCCGCGTAGGGACCCTGGGCAAGTCCTTCACTCGCAATTGCTCATGCGCTTCGGGCGTGATTCAGTGTCCGCGCTGTAGTCGGGAGCGCCTCTAAGTAGAAATCTTGAAGGGGCGCTATAACAAGTGCTCATACATACATACATACATACATACTAGACAAGGCATAGCCATGAAGACTGTCATAATGACCTATGAATTATGAAAGGAGCTAGCTGTACATATTTTAAGTTACTTTGTAAACGTTGTGTCTACTTAAAAGTTTATGGTGCATGTTGTAATGAACAGAATTTGGTCATCTTGTAAAATGTGATCTTCTAGAGTGGAAACACATGGATACATTCTTTAATTGATAATGAACTTTTTGTACTGCATCAATTAAATTTTTTAATAATAGCAAAAACTGTAAGGTATGACAAATATGAAAGTCAGGCTGATTTATAATGTCTATAATTATTGCACGATCATATACTTTAAGTGTGAGCTGAAGGCTTTGGCAGACTTTGTCAAACAGTAGCTTTTTGTTTTGCAATTTACCAAGCAAATTCTGTTTCATGAATCTGATGTAGTTGGCCATATCCAGTTTCCTGGGAAATTGACAGGTCTATGTCAAGCGTTGTAATCTCTAAGTAAAGGTTGACCAGCTGTTGAATTGATTGGTGTTATGGTTTTTGTGCTTCAAGTGGATGATGTTTTATCCCCAGCCATGACTCTGTGGACTAATTTTTTTGTTTTGAATATGTTTATTGCACAGAACCGGTTTTAGGTTGCAATCATGAAACAGCAAGTACAGTGCAATAAATGGTTTCCTGACCTCTATAAGAGAATGAAAATGATCAGGTCTTAGATATACGTCTTTGCAGCTTGTTATACTATGATCGGCCAATTGCAGCAAGGTCTCTCAAGTGCATAGTGAAACTGACTGTATGTGGTTAAGTGAGGAGCTGAGAAGGAGCTGTTTATCATTTGACCAAACCACTTTGGGGTTGTTGAATTCGTGGTTTGGTCCCAGTTGTCTTTTTAGTTTGTTTGATGACTGAATCCAAACTTGTTTTTCAGATTCACCTGATGGAGCTGCAGCCATAGAGCTGAATCGAGACAGACGATCACAGCTTTCAGGTTAGATGTTATACAGTTTCATGTTTTGTGAGCTGCACTGACTTCGTATGCAAATATGTATGAGTTTATGATCTTAAGCTTATGCAAAATTTGTCTTGCAGGCATCTTATCTTGTGGAACTATAAGTCTAGGTCTCTCTTGCCTCTGATTGCTTTGTTCTGCTTTGCAAAATGACCTGCTGGCCCATACCCCACAGTCTAGCACAGAAGCTTTGCTATGGTCAGACCATCTTTCTGGATTAAGTTTCCTAGCAACTGTGACATGCAACCTTGTCTATACCTCTCCCATAAGCACTTGCAAACCATTGTGTTTGATTATTGTTTGTGATTACAATTGCAATTAAAAGCAAAATCATGAATGAAGACACTGGAAGGTGTTAATTTGCTTATGGAATAAGACAAAGAAAGGCCATAAACATTAAAGTCATGTTTAAGTTTACTAGACAGTGTATTGTTGACAGATGAGCTGTCCATAGCAAAATGTCTGTTAGGTTGTAAAAGTTTTGCCAGAGGAAGATTGCTTTGTCCTGCATACTGAAGGTCAGTCCATTGAGACAGAGAGAGGTGGCCTATGGTGGACTCAAACTTAGTGCATTGTCACCTAAAACGAAATTTGATACGATTGCCTGAACTGAAACCTGGTGTACACCAGATCCTGAAGTGCTTATTGAGTGTCCAGGCTACAAGATTAGCCAGATCACTGCAGATAAGTCAAGGAGTAGGTGTGGCTCTATTAATTGACAAGAATAGTGACTTTGAATTTATATCTCTCTCAAATTGAGTTGACTTTGAACATAAAGCAAAGCTGAACAGACAGACAGATAGTACTATTATTCGTTGCTGACCACCCTCAAATGGATTTCGTGATAGATTTCTGACTTCCTTGACAAAATCTTGCGTACAGTTCCTAAATTTAAACCAAATTTGATCTTTATGTGGCAATTTTAACAGTGACCTTTGTAAGACAGACTATCACCATTCTTTATGTATATATTGGCTACCATGCCCTGTATTTGCTCAAGTCTCAAGGCTGATAAGATGATAAATGAGATATGATACACTTTTTGCTATATAACCAGTCCTCTTGTATGACGATTTTGACTGCTATAAATGACATAAGTCGGTTGACAACAAAATGTTCAATCTAGGCAAGTTTTTAGGCCTTGATACCATTAGTGCTGGCATTTTACTAACACAACTACAATATTACAGGATTAGAGGTCTTATTTTGAAGTTGTTTAGCAGTTATCAGAGTCAAAGAATGCAAATGGTAATTGTAATTGTAATCAAGCATTAATAAAAGCGCCACTCCACGATTCAGCATTAAGCGCCTATGAGTAGATATCTTGAAGGGGCGCTATATCAAGTTTCATTGATTGATTGATTGATTGATTGATTGTGTAGCTCTTTGCTGATAATGCAAGCTGTTTTATTGTTAGTACTAAATTTGATGTGTTAGTGTTAACACATTAAAGTAGGTATCAGTACATGAAATTCACATTGGATAAGTTGTCACAATTGTACACTTTAGTACTTCACAGTATCTTTAATCCTTGGCTTATTCTTCTACTTAATATTTTCATGGAAAAATGTGTTTCAAGGCTTTAGCTGTAAAGATGTTATAATGTCCACTTGGCCAAAGTGCACCAACAAAATTTCTTGCATTATTATAGATGAAAATTTGAAATAGAACAGCCATGTTGAAATTCTAGAAAGAAAAATCTCCAAGGCTATTGGATTAAATTATCAAATCAAGTGGATCCTTCCTAAGCATTTCTTAAAAGTTTTAATATTGTTCCTAAGTTTTACCTTATCTGCAATACTGCATGGGCTGGAAGGAAGATATCAAACACAAGTTTTAAAAGTTGTTAAACTTCAGAAAAAGGTTGTGCAACCTTTAATTATTCTTGTTAATTATCCACCTGTAATGCTTTACTGGCAAGCTCCCTCTCTTTAAGCAAAATTCTTTAAGTCCTGCTGATATCAACTTTCAGTCTGTGTGTAAGAGCTTCTGTATGCAAAATTTCCAATTTCATCACTTTAGAACCGAGCATAAGGTAATTACATGCAGCAGACCGCCATTGAGATTAGGTACAATAAAAATACAAGGACCTATAATTATGCAACAACGACCCTGATAAAACTATAAATCTGATTAGTTTAACTTTGTTCAAAACTAAGTTAACACAGCACTTATACCAATTACCTGTTGATAAAGAGAGTCAAACTTTAAAACATGATATCGTGTGCCAATTGTTTGTTTTCGTTTGTAACTTATTATAGTCACAGTATTGAAGTAATTATCTTGGTGATAAGAGCGTGGCAAGGATGACTAGATAAGCTAGAATAGCTTCAACTTCTTGAGCAATACCTACAGTTTCAACTGTATATGTATGTGACATTAATGCTAAAATATGCCAATAAAGGATTTTGTTTTATTTGAAATGACATCCATGGACTTGATCAAAATTAATTTCTAAACAACTTTCATGTTTACACTTTAACTCTATCTTCAGTGATTGATGGGCTATAACATTTACGGTACCTTAGGGGTAAACTGAACTTGACCACAAACATAAAAATCTGGCCAGGGCCAGAATAACGGCTAAAAATATATGGAATGCTAGGATTAAGATGATGTGGAGTGTAATGGTCTCACACTTCGTACTTTAAATACCGTGTGAGTTGGATCTTATGTTACTTTATTTAGATCACTGTTACATGGAGTGCCACTATTTACACAGTTATGCAGAAGCATGTAGATCTGAAATCGAATGTGTTTGTATAAGTTAATTGCTTATTGATTCTACTGAAATCAAGAATGGTCCTCCCAGATATGGTTTTGGTTGCTGAATTGCTTCACAGAATGAGGTGATCATACGTTATTTTGTACTGTTGGTTTTGAGCCAATTTTAAGGTGACAGGCACCCATTGTATACAGACTTAAAGTGCAAATACACTTGTGTTGTGCACATGATGCTTATCAAATTTCAGTTTGTAGGGCTCTGACTTCTTGGCTGACCTGGCATGAACCTTTTGCAGCTACTCGTTGGCATCAGGTGCAATAGGGTCAGCCGTGTTTATTCCCCGTGTTTGGTATCTGATCATTTTCTGCTCATGTGGAGTCATCCGGCAAGTACGTGTTCCTTCTACCAGATGATGTATAAATCGTTCTTATCAGAGGCCATTGGCTGATTTGCATGCGTTGAGGTTGACTTGTATTGGCAGTGCATTGGTCTTACTGCTGATGCTAATCCGGTGCCATTATATGGAGGCATCGTCAGTGGCGATGGTGATTGTCCTAATGAGATTGGTTTAATTTGTTCCAATCTTGACAGCCGCGGGTCGCTTCTGTCCAGGCACAATTTAAGCCGCTGATGAAGAGGGTAGTCACTTGGATTTCAGTCAGTCAGTTTGTGTAGCGAGCCTAGATAGGCCGCGTCACTTAACAGCATTATGCTGGAGTGGTATAGATTTTAATGGCTGAGTGTGCAGTGTTGGAACTTAATGTTGATGCGGTGGTTATGTTTACAAGTGTTTTGTGTGGAGATTCAGCTAAACAGAACTGGTACTACATACAGTAGATCAATACTCAAAACACTATAAAAAAAATAGGTCGCTTGCTAAATGAGTGCAGGGCTTATTGTTGAATGCATTAGTCATATCTGAGATCTGAAATCAGCTAATCCAAGACATTTCATTGACGGACTGACTCATTCATGTGATCACAGTCCATTTGATCGCACTAGGATGTAAACACTCGGCACAGACGCCAAACCCACAGACATAAAAAAGATGCAGCCACAATCACACAGACAAACACAGACATATGTAAGCCTACAGACACATATGCAATGACGCAGGATAAACATCAGATACGTACACAAAGAAACAGACATAAAAATCGACATGCACAAATGCTCTGATAAAATACATGCATATATAAAGACACATAGGCATACACATTCACAGGAACAGTTAGACATCTTTAGTGCACAGACAAATGCATACAGAGAGAGAGAGAGAGAGAGAGAGAGAGAGAGAGAGAGAGAGAGAGAGAGAGAGAGAGAGAGAGAGAGAGAGAGAGAGAGAGAGAGAGAGAGAGAGAGAGAGAGAGAGAGAGAGAGAGAGAGAGAGAGAGAGAGAGAGAGAGAGAGAGAGAGAGAGAGAGAGAGAGAGAGAGAGAGAGAGAGAGAGAGAGAGAGAGAGAGAGAGAGAGAGAGACTGATGTTAAAGAAAATATGCCAAACACACAGACTCACAAATACTTGTGAACAATAGCAGCTATAGACACAATTGCATAAACACATACATAGGCACAAACACACAACTGCACCACATGCACGCGCGCACACACGTACACACAATTTGGTCATAAACACAGATATAAGCAAACACAGAGAGACATAAACAAACACTTGGCCGTTTATAGGTGAATATGCACTCAGCTTTGCACATTGACACACATGCATAGTGACTGTTAGGACATTTTCTTGGGGTTCATATGGTTCCATCCAACGACTGGCTTCTTCCAGCGGAACTCCCCAAACACCAGAGCAGTTTATTAGACAGTTGCCTTGCTTCTATCTCTTTTATACAGTCCTGGTGGAATCTCCAAGAGCTGCTCTAAAAGACGCTAGCTGCACAGTCCATCCTGTTCGTATCGATTGACAATTTAGACAGAGTTGCACGACCAAAAGCATTTGCTGGCCACG
Organism: Aporrectodea caliginosa; assembly: GCA_020284085.1. NCBI lineage: Eukaryota > Metazoa > Annelida > Clitellata > Crassiclitellata > Lumbricidae > Aporrectodea > Aporrectodea caliginosa. The sequence continues at coordinate 773,445 of JACEVL010000201.1, forward strand.
TCAGTAAATGGTTTTAGTTGTGCCGCGGTGTTGTCAATTGCCCATGCAAATGTACAGGTTTTTCTGTAGCAAAGTTCTGTATGGCTTGACCTGCTGCCCATTGAATTGGTTCCACACCAGTAGTGCTAGCCGGAGAATTAAATCTCTGAAATAAGCCACTGTGTATATATGTGAAGCGGCATCCTCACATGCGAGTGGTCACTGCTTTATTCTTTATACACTAGTGAACGTTATCTCTTGAGAACAAACAACGTTTTCAGTCGTCGACAGCTAACGCCTCCCGTTATCTCCATTTGCTTTGCTCACTGCTCTGCCAGTGGAGTCCTGTTTCTGCTGTGCGATGCACCTCCCAGATTCAATTGACCCAATTTGTCACCAGTCGCTGCACATGACCATAAAAACACTGTTGCTCTACTAAGAAATTTTAACTGGGCTAATACTTATTGCTGGGTACATGTACATGTCAGTCACCGGTCAATTGGGCCTTATTTGGTTGTAAATTTTTATTCTGACACATAATTATCCCCTACTGTGACCCTAAAGCTGATGTAGACATTATTATATAGAAGGAGAGATGCAGCAATAACAGACTGTCAATCTTGTAAGATGAAATTAAGGTGCCTTTTGCCTACTTCCGTAATTCTAAGCTTTGGGTATGTACCGGTGATATCTACGTGCATTTTTTAATATGTCATGCTGCAGTATAGTTGTGCTCTCAAATGCAAACTTCATACAGAAGTGAAAAGCAAATGTCTGAATTCACAGTCTGGTGCCCTGCTTTGAAGAGACTAACAAGTAGTGGGTTTCAGTTACTATAAGCACTGGTCCTGGTGTCATATAAGAAGAAGACGTGTTATGAAAAGCTCAGTAGAGTAATTTAAGGTATTTTTAAATATTTCTCTGCGCAAGAATGTTACTGTTGGTTGTCACAGGTCAACATTCTGAATCAGGTTTTCGGTTAGTGTAATTTCCAGTGCATTCTGTGCTGGCTAACATATTTCTAATAATTTTACTTAATTTCTTTGCTAATTGTACTGCATTGTCTAGGTCATTTGGTTTGGCTCTGGCTGATAGCGTTGATCCAGTTTTATTCCGAAATATGTCGGGCAGTAATTCGGATGCACCCAGAAATCCATCATAAATCAGACTCTTTGTAGGGTTTTGGTTTTGACCTAATCATAAATTGAGGTCGTGTTTTTTGTGTTAACCTTTGTCTAGCATCCCTAGCATTGGGGTCTTTGAGTATATGCTGCTTGGTATTCCTGATAACTCACAGGCAGATATGCACATGCATACTTAGAGACACCCATCTGGTTTATTGGCTTTTCCAGACCGGCCAATCTGCCGGGTCGGTTTTGATTGTCTGCTGGTAGAAGTCGTCGTTTGTCTTCGACAACGACAGCTCTCTTAAGTTCCTTCCTGGCATAGTGGAAGAGGAGGATGTTAAATAATTAATTCATGCTCTTGCCAATACCAATGTACAGTAAGTATCTTCACGCCTTTTATGAGGGGAGGGAGAAGTGGTGTTTATGTCCTAGCCTTGAGACCTCCAGGCATGGCCTGCTGAATAGGAAAGATTCAGGATAGCCTTCTTTGGATCTATTCCATCTGTGCTCTGCTGACAGACATGGCTTACCATGAAATTGTTGTGGCAGTTGCTTGGGTGAAGTTTTTCTTCAGCTTTTATCTTTTCTAGGATCAGGTTCGTCTATGGACAGCGAGTCCTGGGTACAGCCTGCCATAGAACTATAAATGTTATTGCATTTGTATTGCTTGCATATGGGGATTAAAGCGCATATTTACTTACTCCTCTTCCTCTTTGATCCAGTTGCTATGGTGGAGTGTTTTTTCAGTGGCGTAATTGTGTTAATTGTGGTGGTTGATGTTGTATAAAAGCTGTTGGTATTAATATATTGTAGTGATTGTTGTTGTTATTATTCTTATTATTATTATTATTATTATTATTATTATTATTGATCACTGTTTAGGAGAATTTGTTACATGTCATCTATATGGGATTCCAGATACGTTTGATAGCAGCACTTTCTCATTAGTGCTTAACTGAAACTGAAACCATACAATTGATGAGCTTTGCTATTTATTTATACATTACTGAAAAATTTCAGATCTCTTCAATCTATGCTACCAATTTTTTACTCTGTACTCTGTAATGTACACTCCTATACATGGTTCATGGATTCCTGGCAGTTGTTTAGCTGAAGTTGGCCTTCTATAAACACTCAACGGTGAGATTTTTCTGGCTCTGACTGTTTTAGTGTCAGTTTAGTGTCTGTTTAGATTGCTTTGACCCTGCAGTTTCCTGGGAATTTCGTTGTAGTACGGCTGGAAGAGTCTTTTTTATTGCCTTGATGCGAACCACATAATTTTTACAAGTAACCTACACTATGCACATATGTGTATGTGTGTGAATATGGTATGTATGCATGTTTGTATGACATGTATGTATGTGTATGTATGTGTGCCTATTTGTATGTCTGTATGTTTTTGTATCAGGTCATTTACTGTATATGACAAAGAGTTGCTGGCCCAAAGACTGTGGCTTTTCTAAATTTTCAAATTTTATGGCCCTGAGATTTTTGAATTTTCCAGAGCCAATTCATTTTGGTGCTAGGTGGATTCTTGTATGTCATTTTGCATCCTCGAGATCTTTATCCTGCAGTTCTGGGTTGTAGGCCTATCATTGTCTTATAGGCATAGTTGCGGTGCCCAGACCAGTTCATGAGGGCTGCAGAATGCTGCGCCCAACTGGAAATGTGTCCCCACACAAGCTATCCTCTATCGGGACTGGCCAGTGACAGCTGTCAATCATTGTAGCACACATTATTACCAAATTTAACTAGTCTCTAGGAATCAATACCCAATTAGGAGGCTGTTTTACGGACGGCCTGACGGGCTTACGGGCCCCCGTTACGATTGGTCTCGGGTACCCGGGCTGTACTCTACTAACATTTTGACAGCCCTAGTGATGAGTTTCTGTAGAAGCACATAAACAAGCATGGTACCTTCACAATTTTTTTTATCTTGCACAGGTGCCAACAAAGATGAATACAACTAAGACCATCATTAATAATATAAACGCACAGAAATCTCTGTGCCTGCGTGCGTCCATCTGTGCATCTGAAGCCTGTAACGCTTACGTCATTCCACGTCATCGCTATAACCGAATACAGAAGTTGTCATAGCAACGCGAGATAATGCAATACGACATGTGGAAGGGAAAGGGAGGGACGGATTTTGAAGGGAGGGAAGCAGATACGGACGGCCGGGACGGACGGCAAGGAAGTACGGGGGAGGGAGGGAGGGACTGACGGACGGAGAAAAAGAGGGAGGGAGAGGGAGGGAGAGGGAGAAGACACGCACGATCGTCGCGAGAGGCGTGGCGGAGGGACGGACGGACGTTGAAGGGAGGGAAGGAGGTACGGACGGCCGGGACGGACGGCAGAGAAGTACGGGGAGGGAGGGAGGGACTGACGGACGGAGAAAGGGAGGTAGGGAGGGAGGAAGGGAGAAGACGCGTACGATCGCCGCGAGAGGCGTGGTGGAGGGACGGACGGACGTTGAAGGGAAGGAAGGAGGTACGGACGGCCGGGACGGACGGCAGAGAAGTACGGGGGAGGTAGGGAGGGACTGACGGACGGAGAAAGGGAGGGAGGGAGGAAGGGAAAAGACGCGTACGATCGCCGCGAGAGGCGTGGTGGAGGGAGGGACGGACGGGAGGGAAGGAAGGGAGAGAGGGGAAGGAAAGGGGAGGGAGGGGGGAAAGACTTATGTCAATCATAGCACGAGAAGACGCAACTCTTGACATTTTCAAATTGTTTTTAACCGTCTTAGGACGGGCAAACATCTAGTAATATTATAAAGTTCATCAGCCAATATTTGCCTGTGATGTTAATATACAGTATGACTGATGCTACTCATGATGAATGCAACATGGTCATCTTTTGGTAAAACACTTAGTCAATCATGATGCAGTTGTGGGTTTGAGTCCTTGGGCAAGTTGCTGTGTGCACTTGCCTCTTACCAAGCAGTATAATTTGGTATTGGCATAAGCAGGGAAATAAATGGCAGCTCCTGTGATGTTGGACATTGGAATTCATTCGTTACTGGCTCATGAACCTGCGAAAAGCAAATGAATGCTGTGCCTTACTCACACTATGGAAAATAGACCTTTACATAAGATGATCCATTCAGCATAATGGGTGGAATAAATAGTTGGATATGTGGGTAGCATTTCACAGCAATGGGAATTGCAAGCTAAATAATCAGACTCCCACTTTCCATCTGATAAACGGTCGCTCTGTGCAGAGCAGGATATACTGTCACTCCCTGCAGAGCAGTTCTCTAAAATCCACTACTTTTATTACTACTGTTATCTTTTGGGTAATACTACTGTTATTCTGTGGGGAATCTTATCATGTGTACCATGCGCTGACTGCAATTCTAAATGGTCCAGTGACCTCTTGACCTGCAAATACTACGGTTGCTTGTATCTAGTTACATTACGTTACATCTGAGAGCCGAAAGCAGATCATGCGATGAATAGGATCGGATCAGTTTCAACAGATCAATTTTTCATTGCGAATCAGATCTAGCGTTGGGAATGGATCGGATCAATTCTGAACGGCAGTCGGCGTCCTGCCTTGGTCGTGTCCTCGTCGGCAGTGCTATCGTGTCCGTGCTTGTTCTAGTGCAAAACATTCGCGGAATCTATTGGTTGCCGTCGTCGTGGATTCTGCTGCCTCTTGTCCGCAGCAACAAATGTATCGGTGCTGACGTGTGGTGGTAAGGACTGCGCAAACCGGGAGGAGGCGTGTGCTCTGTGCTGCGGCAAGTAGCTGATTGCGGACATAGCCGCGTGTCATCGTAGATTTCATGGACTTGCGTCGTCGCTTTATGGTGCTGTGTGCACGTTCGTATATTCTGGCGACTTCTTTTGCCGTTGGGACGTGGACGACGTTAGCGTCATGGCTGTTTCGAGCATTGTTGTAACTGACGTGTGTAACGTTATGGCAGGACTGTGCAAACAGTGGATTTATTAATGACCCGTCATATAAACAAGGAGCTGGAGTGACTTGATTCATTTTGGGGAGCTTGTCGTGAAACATTTATGGGCTGCCTTGAATTGTATGTTGACAAGTAATAGGAGCTAGAATGAAGGAACTAGAGCTGTAGGGCTTAGCTGAAACTGAAACTGGTCAAGTGATGTGATTCGCTGTTCGTTTATACTTTGATGAAAAATTTCAAGTCTCCAGTCTGTGCTACGATTTTGTCACTCTGTACATGATTCTTGGTTCTGTGGCATTTAAAAACCAGAAACTCGATACGTAGCTAGGGATAATGATATCAGTACATGTTGGAAGCATTCTCATTGTCTGAGGCTCCTGTAATCATCTCAACGTACTGTCACATTGGTCGTTTAGCGCCCAAAGCGTTTAGACGCTAGCCGAGTTGAGCAGCGATGGATAGAAGAGTGTGGCAGGAACACCTGATCCTTTGTAGTAAACTGATGGTCAGGCACGCACGGATGTATTCCACACACGTTGGTTTAGCACGGACAATTCTGATGAGCCCTTGTCAACCTCAGGATTATTCGGATCAACGAGAAGGCAAGGATGTTTCTTTAGCAAATTTATATATAGGGAGAGTTAAGTAATTGTTTATTTATTACAAGTCCTTACTGATTCACATTTCGGTGTGACCTTGCACGTGTTACAAATTTAATTAATAATATAATAATACTGATCTTCAGTAGGGTCTGTCCAGGTGAGCTGGGTTACCTAATCAAAATATAATAAGATAGATTAGACTAGGTTAATGTATGTGACAATGACTTCTTACATTTTAATATGTACTTAAGTTCAGCTGTTATATGGCCACCACATTATTCTAGGGTTGCTTTAATTTCCAATTTGATGGAAATAGTTAATTGCTTGTCAGTGTTGGGGTGATGAGGGTGGGTCATATGAACATGAAGGTCTCGGAAAAACAGGTACAATATTCACCCAGAGCTGTGTGAAACTAATGGCATGTAATATGTACATATTTACATTACATTTTGTGAGCACCTTATTCATTTATTGGCTATGATAACTGAGTTACAATATGATGAAACCGAAATAATGATGGTT
>JACEVL010000201.1:784593-847093 GCA_020284085.1 Aporrectodea caliginosa
CCATTGGACGATTGATTTATTTGCCAATGACAGAGTGATGGTATTAGGGTAGCCACTCAGAATGGACTCGGGAATGTTGCCATGTTTAAAAAATTTTTGAAACCTCCATTTTTTTCTTGCTAGCTTTTCGGGCTTCCAGAAGTCTGTCCATAATCGTTCAGTCAGCTAAGCGTGGGCAAAGAACGAACTGTTTATTAGGTGTTAATTTTTCACTTTTGATATAAACAGCTGATAGGGAAAGACTGTTGTGCACCATCTTCAAACAGTGTCTTCAGAGGGGAGCATTTCATGAGATGGACGATCGTATGACTGAAATGCATGTATGATAGTAGAGCAATAACAACATAACAGCCTTTTGCTTTAAAAATATTGATTGCATAGTGAATTCTCCCTTTCAGTGGTGCACTCAAAATCAAACTGTGGACACTGTGGCTATCGATCAGCCGTGTGCCACTGAAGGATGACTGGTGCCTTTCGGTTTATTTTTGTGCACTGATTGTCTTCAACTGATCTTTCGCATGATGAATATGTTGGATCGAGATCTGTACACATTCTGTTGCACCTCTGATCTGCTGTGATTGAGTTCTTTGATCCGATCGATTGAAGTTCATTCTGATCCGATCTATCTAGCAGAGTTAGGTAATTGTGTGGCAAAGCGATTGTATGGTTGAAAGCTTGCCTAGTAACTTGTATTGCCTTCCCAGAGAAATCTCTGTAGAGAAGTAGGAGAGAAGGGAAGAAGAGGGAGAGGAAGGGGAATGGGAGTTCTAAGAGGAAGGGAGAGGAAGGGAGGAAAAGAAGAAGAAAATGAAGAGGAAGCAGAAGATGAGCATTCCCTTCAGCTAGCTCCAAGAGGCAGCCACGTATATAAAGCTTAGGGATTTCATATTCCTTATCCTCAGCATGAGGGCGGTTTGCCAAGCCCTCTCGGTAGGTGCACATATTATAAATGAGTTCCTTCGGGGAAGTGGAGCCGAAGATGCTGAGCAATTCCTAATGCATAAACGCTAGCATCATCATTAGGTAGGGATACACTATAAGAATATAAGTAAATAAACCAATTCCCGTTGTCTACTTTCTACAAGCAATTGTAGTACGAGTAGTGCATATGACAGTTAAAATCGAAACTCAAAAGCTTGTGAACTGGTCCATTTCAAATCAGGTTCAGGCAGTCATATGAGACTGTGAGTCTCCTGGTCACAGTTGGTTGGCCAACTTAAAAAGATAGATTTTAGGTCCAGACTGGCATGACTTCTTAGCTAACACAGAACCAGTCTCCAACTTAGGACAGACGCCCAGGATGCATCCAGCAGACGTTATGTAGAAAAGACAGCAAGGGTCACTGGTTCCAAAGATTGGTACGAGGATTGTTTTGATGATGATGATGATGATGATGATGATGATGGTGGTGATAGGGATGATGATGCTGATGATAATGATGATAAAAATGATGTATTAGAAACGAAATATAAACAGCAGAAATGATAAGCTATGATAACTAAGTGGTGGGGAGTGTCGTTAGAACTTAGATACTCTGAGTGTCGGAGGGAGGGAGGGAGGGAGGGAGGTGGTGGGTGAGTGATTAATATTCATAAATCTGTGAAATTGGATGCTTGCTGTTTTTGGCCAGCTGCTGATGAGGCACCTGTTGCCGCCTTGGTCTTTCCCTCCTTTTCTCATGGACCCATTTTGCTTTAGTCCCATCTCCGGCTGGTACGGTTCCACCTCTCGGGGATCCCCTTCCATCATCTAATTATAGATTCACAGCCCTGCCTTCTCTGGCCACCCACCCCCTTGGCGGCCAGCCCCCCTGGCCAGCGCCCTGGAGACCCTGGCTGTTGGTGCAATCCGAGGATCATAAGCGTTACTGTGGCCAGGACACGAATTGGGTGTAATTGAAAGCCGTGATTTTAAGCTTTCAGCCAGACAGTCTTGTGTGCTTAATAATGTCCACAATGCTTGCAGACTTTGGGTTGTAGCGGATCGTTTGGTACTAGAAACTTTACTTGAGGGGCATTCTAGCCACACTGATGTCTCCTGTTAACAGACACTCTTAGACTGTTTATTGTGTCTCCATGCAGCATCTAAACCACAGACAAGAACATTCTAATTTTAATCCGATTGGACCATTGCTGCTAGTTATCCATTGTATAAGTAATGTATTCTATTATGACATTAGTGATATATTTAAGAATCTATACAAAGTCACAATATTGTTAATATACTGATAAATGTTAAAATGCCGATGATGTGCAAGGGATTTCCTAATCATACAGAATGTTGGTGAGTTGTTGCTACTGGTTGAGTTATGGTTTGTATTCATACAAGTGACAGAGCATATACGCTTTGTAGTTGTAGATTCTCTGAGCATTTGTGATGACAGTAGACTGTGTGTAAAACATCCTAGAAGTAGCTTGCTACTGGTGACAATCAGTTATAGAAATTGTCGTGATTATGATTATGATTCTCGAGCAGGCACTGTGTTTATCTCTTATTTACACAATTTTCTGGTTTGGCAATGGTATTTTCAAGTAATATAATACTTTTTTAAAATATTTTTTATTAGAATCGATTCCATGAACAATGAATACAATGTACACGTATGAATACATTCATTAACAGTTTTCATTTCGTAAATGCCATTAGTAGGTAACAGAAATTGAAGAGGTCATAGTCATAACAGGTTAAGTAGTAAAATCGAATTCGAGAAGAACTGGGACAGGGGAGAAGAAGCCCATGGGGGCTTATCTAGTAGCTCAGATGCTATGCAAGTATCCATATAGGTACTGAGCTACATTACTGTGCATAGCAAAGTTCTGCAGCTAATATTAGTTGATTTAAACAATGCTGTATATGTTGATTTAAACAATGCTGCATATGTTGATTTAAACAATGCTGTATATGTTGATTTAAACAATGCTGTATATGTTGATTTAAACAATGCTGTATAAATGACGGATTATTACTGTATATATGACTAAGTGGTGATGGTGTGCCCGCTGTTTTTCATTAAGTTGCCCAGTGACTGCCTGCCTCTTTTATTGGGTCTGTTTGTCCTGTGACACATTACTCTTCCCCTTGCAAAGGGACAATCATCCATCATACAAGCTTTCTGCCAAGACCTCATGCTCATATATACTGTATATATCATGTCATAGCGTAGATTTGAAACAACAAATGCAGATATTTGCATCATTGATACATATCGATATTGATGACTGAATTAATAATTTTTATTTTCGTTTCATCTGTTTATAAAGGTATTGTGCTCATCAGTTGTCATTTCAAATCAGTTTCCTGCTCTCACTTAGTGTAAGGAGCCTGTTTGCTTTCTTACATTGTGCAATCAAATGTGTACATAATTATGTACACAAACTGATACTGACTAATAACATGACTTGTTATGTATACTAAGTACGTCTGTAAAATATACTCATTACAGTAGAGTGGTCCAAAAAATTAATTTTCGCAAAGTTGCAACTTGTCATTACATTCAATTGATTAAAAAAACTAATGTGGTGAAATTTCACCCAAATTTAATCAGTATTGTGAGTTTAACAAGTTGATCAGGCAACTGACTACCTGTCAATCCATCACTTGATAAATACTTGAATGAAAACCATCGAATAGTTGTAGTTTATCATGCACTGCATGTACTAGATAGAGTCAGCTGGTCACTCAATAATCGGTAGTTGGATTAGATGCAATCACTAGATTAATTAATGCATTTTATTGTTTGAAAGGTGAAAAGTCACCTAGACTGATTGATATGTTTAAACAGTGAAATGCGCAAACTAAAAATGAATTCTGATGTACTGCTAAAACTTTTATATATTCAATTGAAACGACTCCAGTAGTGACAACCAATGAGATCTTGTCTAATACCTCCAAATGGCCCTGTGTGAGTTATTGTAAACACTGGCCTGTTTCACTGTTTGTGGGGTCATTAATGGGGTGGGCCGCTGAAGAAGTCCACTCCCAACCCTCTGGGCGATGATACCTTTTAGTGCATCAGTGCGTACCAACGGTGGCTAATTTGTATTGATTCCTAAAGACTAAGACATTTCTTATTGGGTGTGCTTCACAGTTGGTAACTGTTGCCTGCCGCTGCCCAGTGCGTCCCACCCTGCTGGCCACACAGCACCACAGGCGACAGACAGCTGCCTATTATTAAACCACTAGTCCGTGACTAAGCAATCTAATTAAATCATGCTTCTTTGGCCATATATCAGGTATTGGGTTATAGAATCGTGGCCCAGTGCGACCCTTCGAAAGGGGACCCAGGCCTCTGGGGCGTCTTCGTTGTGAAGCTTTGGATTACTCTTGCAAAGGTCGTGTTTAACTTGGACACAGCTTGAAGAATAATTATTATTCCTTTGGACTGAATTTGCACTCAGTACAAGGAGCCTTTCCATTTTCAAAATGTCTTATTCATGGAAATGAAAGTACTACTGGCTATATATGAATAAAGATAAGACAGAATATATAATTTAATTAGTGCCAAATAGATAGTTTAAGATACAATACAATACAACTGCATTTGATATCGCCCTTCTTCCAAAGGTGGCCCAAAGCTCAGAAGTGCACACGCCTTGGCGGCGCAGATGCAATTATATTGCAGAGCAACTGTGCGCGAAGGACTTGCTCATGATCCCAACAGATCTGTATGTTATCTATTATGCCATTGGTGAATATGACTTCTCTTGATGTGATTTGGCTTTCACAACCAATATCGATGGTCAGCATAACTTGTCACAATTGGGCTTTGAGACGACCTATATCCACGAACTTATATGATGCAAATGTAACCAGGCAAGTCACAAATGTGTGTTTGTGTTGGTGCTTGTGTATGTATCATTACATTGATGCATGTCTGCATATGGCATTTATATAGCACCTTTTCCATGAACAGCTATATGATACTTTAATGTTACTCTTCAGATGTTAAATCTGAGTGGTAAGGGGTGTTGCACTTTAGCTGAAAACTCGATAGTTTTAAGGCTGTTTTTCTAAACTGATTTTGCTGTGTTTTGTAGATGATAACAGCAGCCATTTTCCTCGTCCACTGCCACACCCTGACTATGATCCGTGTCACTCAAACGTCGGCCTGCTCAAGGCTGAACTGAAGGCGATCACGAACGATCGTGATATTCTCCGTCGTGAACTGAATAAAATGCAGAATCAGCTGGAGGGCTACAAGCAACTGAGTGTGGAAAAGACGGCACCAAGTCACAATTACGAATGGTTGAAGTCACAGTGCGACCAAGCAATGAACGAACTTCAGTCACTCAAAGAACAGCACAGCGACACCGTATGTTGTTGATCAACTCATCTGTGATAGTTTGCTTGTTCTTGTTTGCTGGTAATTGTTTGTTATTGCTGTTGCTGTTGCTCTAGTGATTATTATTTTATTTTAACAATTATGTTGCCTTGTTATGATTACTGTTACTGTTATATTGTTTTAATGTTTGACGAATGCCACACATGCAGATCTTTATCTTTTTGTTCTTATTCTTTTTGTTCTTTTCGTGTTCTTCTTTGTCCTCCTCCTCCTGTTATTATTACTATTGTTGTTATTATTAGTAGTATTATTATCGTTATTTTTATTATAATTTTTCTTGGTGGCAGTGCTAGTGCGGAATTCATAGTGACAGTGCTGGTCATATATTGTTGACAATAACAGTTGACATAGGATGCTATCACACTATGCACACTATGAAGTGCCAAACTCAGTGAATGAATTGCAACCTAGACGTAGTACATATTTATTTCGCACCTCTAGTAAGTGCTGGGTAAAGCGGAACCATTGCCATGGTACCTTTCTCTTGAAACTGTACAGGAGAGGCACTTGCACTGAACAGCCGACACATATTTCAAGGAGTCCTAGTGACCAAATGGTACAAGTTGGAATGAAGTGCGACCAGTCAGTTCTGAACATGGATTGCGCTTTTCAGGGGAAACTGCAATATTTCTGTGAAAAAGAATGAGTTCCATGCAGAGCATGATAGTGCACTGCAGTTCAGAGTGTTGAGTCCATAATGATGAAGATGATATTTGGAAACGGTAGATTCCAGTGTGATTTAATGCCAGTTGACCAAATCCCACACAATGCACTATGTGCAAGATGTGAACGAAAAATAGACAAAGGCAGACCAAGATTATGATGGATAGACAGCATAAATGAGGACATAACATCACTTGGACTAACACTAAGGGGAGCAATGGACTTGACAAATGACCGAGGACAATGGAGATAATTTGTTTGTATCCATCACTGCCAAATGGCTGGCATCAGGAACTGATGGTGATGTATGTATGTGTGTGTATGTCAGAGATGGGTACGATTAGCTAGAACTGCTAATCGATTAGAATTAGAATTAGCTCGTGAAATTTGCTAATCGATTAGAATTAGAATTAGCAAAAGGTTCTAGCTAATCGATTAGAATTAGAATTAGCAGCAGCTAATCGATTAGAATTAGATTTCGATAATCGATAGTTCGATACATATATTTGCTTCATGAATTTGTCAAATTGTAATCAGAGCACAGCAAGTTACTACAGCAAGTTGTAGCCTATTACAATACCTAAAGCTTTAGCCTATTACAATGCTTAAAGCTGTAGCCTATTACATACAATGCCTAAAGCAGTAGCCTATTACAATATCTAAAGCTGCACATCTTCTATGTGTGAGAAGTCCAAAAGCCAGCAAGCAATACCACATCGGTCAATACATGCTGCAATTATTGACATTGCTACTGCATAAGTTCACTATTGCATTTTGCAATTAGCATGTTTTGAATCATTGCATCACTTAGCCTACAGCGCCTAGCGTTTACGATGTAGCCACAAAACTAAAATATGCGTTCCATGGCAGCTGAGGTTGCAGAAACACAGTGATGCTGTAGATGAAGACATGCAAATCTTTCAGTGTTGCATGATCAGAATGGACAGATAACCATGACCAGATAATTGCAAGTTTGAAACAGCCTTCAGATATCTAAGTAAGTAAGTATAATCTTCAAACTCAATATTAATAAACTCATTCTTAATGAATGCGTTCGCAGCTTAATTTTCAAACATCTAATCGATCAGCTAATCGATTTTCGATTAGAATTAGCTGAAAATTGCTAATCGATTAGAATTAGAATTAGCATCAGATGACAGCTAATCGATTAGAATTAGCTGTTTGTCTAATCGATTAGCTAATCAATTAGCATCTAATCGATTAGTTACCCATCTCTGGTGTATGTATGTATGTATGTATGTATGTATGTATGTATGTATGTATGTATGTATGTATGTATGTATGTATGTGTGTGTGTGTATGTATGTTTGAGAACATTTAATATAGTGCATTTTAAGTAACTGACAAAGGCATTGTAGTAACTCACAAAGGCAATGATGTGATTCCAATGTGGGTGGAATACTGATCATAATCAATGTCTGGTTGTAACAGACAGTTGCTTTGTTCTACCGTGACAGAGCTTTTCTAGTGTTCTGACTGTTTCTCTTACGTGACGGTTTGCAACCATTCAGCCCACAAGACGGATGGTGGCTTTTAGCAGACAGTATGTATTAGAGTGTAGTTTTCCTGGCTTTTGCTGAGACAGGAGACAAGGCTGGAAGAATTTGTGGATAACACTTTTTGCCTGTCCACCCATTGTTGCCTGGTTTCTGTATTCTATCGGATTTTTATCAGGCTATTCCAATGGGATTATGACATTTGAATTTGATTTCACTCGAATTGACCATTGATGTTGTCTTGGGCATCATGGTAATGGTGCTATAAAAGTCATTAGATTAGATTAGATTAGATTAGATTAGACTGTTCTTGACAAAACTGCTGTCAACAATGATGTGGAACAAATAAATAACATGTATTGCACATTGAAGATACGAAACATGCAATGGTCTTGTTATTTCTCATGCTAGTGAAGCAGTTACAGGACTTAATAGTATTGAGCAGAGGTGTCACTATTTAATATGTATTAATTGTTTATTAGATCTTATCGATATTAGGACAAGTGCTTATTTACCGGTTCATAGAATGATGTTAATTAAACTATTTATTTTAGATCTTTGTTTCATTCGCTTGCTTTTCAACAGTGCAGCATTGCTGTTCTTTATTTCTCTTCTCTGTAATAACCTTCATCTTGAACCGTGTTTGATGCATTAGGTGAATAATTAGGTAACATTGTGAAAGTGTATTGTCTGTAATTTCTGTGATTTGTATATTACTTGTGTCACATTTTTTTGGCTGAATACACTTGTGCAAGAATCTATCAAGAATCCTGTGCCCGGCAGCCCCGGCTGCATGCTCAAGTCTGGACTGTAGAGCTGACAGCATATTATAGTAGCTGCCCTTCTTTCTTTGTACTGGCTTCCTGTCTCAGATTGACACTTCTTATGTATAAAACACGCTAGGTCACAAGCCATCCTATCTGTCTTCTTTGGTTGTGCCTTGCAGCTGGCTCTGTTTTAGATGTCTTCACTTATATGTATATACACGCATATGCATCAAGACAAAATTCTTATTCATTTATTCATTCATTAAATTTGTATTGTGTGCCTTTTTGAGATTTCTGCAAGCCTAGGCAGAAGGGAACGGTTTTCAAGCACTGATAAACAATGTACTGATTGCATTACAATGGAATGCCTCTTGTCAGAAGAGGCAGATCTAGAGGTAGTCCATTCCAGGTAGCCGATCCAACTGACACACAGTGTGCATTAAATGTGTGGAAACAGCTGTAAAGTCAATTATGTGTGAAGCCTGAGTTTTTGTTGCTATAGGTAAGAAAGTGTGACAACGCGATGAGCCAAGCTGACAGTTACAAGCAGCAGTATGAAAAAGTGAAACAGAACAATGCAGTTATTCGATCACAGTATGCTGAGGCAATGGTGGTCAGACAGCACTTGGAGCAAGAACGCGAGGAACTCCGGCGACTGAGCGAAGCCGATCGGAGAGAGATCGACGAACTTCGTAAGCATCAGCGCGAGGTGTTTGGCCAGAGCGGGTCCTTTGACGAATTCAGCGTCATGTACGACACGCTTATCGGTCGCTACGATTCACTGAAACAGGATTACGAAACCCTGCGCAAGCAGAATGCTGACTCGTTGGCAAGGGTTGCAGCTACATCTGCAAAAGTGGAGGAGCTGCAGGAGGAGAACAGCCGGATGCGGAAGCAGAACAGCACCCTGTATGAAGAGAGCAAGAATCTTCAGCAGCACCTGAGTCTGAACGTTCAGGCAGGCCACGACCAGAAGAGCCTCGTTCAGAGGCTAACAAAGGCTCAGCAGGAGAAGGAGGCACTGGCACAACAGCTTTCTCAGGCGCTCACCGATAAGCTCAAGGAGATGAAGGATGCGAGTCGTCTGCGAGGCGAGCGCAATGCCATAACCAACGAGTACAAGCTCATCATGTCTGAGCGTGATACAGTCCACAAGGAGATGGAACATCTTCACGACGTCAACTCGGAGCTCAATGCCAAGGTTGTGGTGCTTGCCTCTGAAAAGTCAGCAGCACTAGACGAGATCGGTCGACTCCGGAGGATGCTTGGAAGTGCATTGGACACGTACCATGACGAATCGGACGGTGTAAGCCTTGAACTGGAACAGGAGAAGGTGCTTAAGGAGTTCAACCTGATGCTTGAAACGACGAGCTCTGGTAGAGAACCATCAGATCCTTATATGCAGAATGGCAAGACGAAAGAGATGCTCGTGTCGTACTCGCGAACAGCACAAGATGGCAACTCAAAGGAAACAGACAACCTGAGAAAAGAACTTGACAAGATGCAAAACGAATTGATGGGTATGTACAACATGATACCAGGTAGTATTGTTGCTTGTTGTTATGTTTAGATACATGTGTGCTTTTCAAGGTGTATGACTCCTAATGTTTTTATTGTTTTAGGGGTTTTTGGACATTTTGTGTACCGGGGTAGTTTTTCTAAGTTGTTATGATTTAATACGTGTTTTTGGTCAGTGAGCCATATTTGAATGTTAAGTAGTAGCTTATGGTTTTGTGGGGCATTTGGAATTAAAGTTTGAGGCTGTGGTACTTTGCCTCCTATGGCAAGATGCCATCTGATTAGCATTGGTTTTACAATAGTCAGAAAATTCTAATCTAGAAATGTCTGTAGTCAAAGGTCATAATATAAGCAGTGGCAGACGATAATGTTTTTAAGTAACACTGTCATGTAATCACACTCCTTTAGAGAGAGCCATTTGATTTCTGAGAGACCACAGAGAACATTGTTGGGCTGCAGATTATCTTTACCTTTAGGGCAAAGAAGAACATTTTTTGTCCATGTTCGTTTAAGCTGCTTTGCGATCGCTATCATTTGTGCTTTTCTGCGTGTGCAATGAGGCTGTGCACTGCAGATTTGCACTATTGAAGAATGGCAGTATTTCAGTGAGTTTCTGTCGTGATCGGATTTGTCATTGGTTTGGAGATTACAGTTGCGAATGGAACGCTTTGCAACCGTTAACTTAACGACAGAACTAAGCACGTTTGCATACCATTTCCATTTAGCTTCCAATTGATCTGTCAAGCATGGACTGATGGCAGCTTACTGTGTGGCTGTATCATCCTTGTGTTATCTTCTGATTATTGCTTCATCGGCAGGCTCTCAATCACCGCTTATAATCGGGCTGCTTTGGCAGGTGTAATATATTTTCCGTCGGCTGGGGTCTGATTGGACGAATCTTGGAGAGCCCTTGCGGAAGCGGCATTGCCCATGCGTGCTTTGAAATTACTGCTTGCCTTTGAACCTCGGCGACCTTTGAATAGTCTTGGCTTTATTTATATACGCCGCTGTGTGCCTGCCGCTGTGTGCCTGCGTCTAATGTCTGTATGGCACAATGACTTGATGGACGACGACGACGCTGAACTGGCAATCGATCGATCAATCGATCTGACCAATTCCCTGCTAGATTCCGCTATTCCGGGTCTGCGTTCGAGATTAGTTGATCCATTTGGATTCAGGGTTGCAGTGTGTGTAATTATCTCCTGATAAAGCTAATTATTTTGTCAACACAGTTATTCATGAATAAGGTGTAATTATTTAGATCTATTGAAGCTAAAACAGTGGAAGCAGTAGTTGGATTGGAACCGTAAAAATCCTCTGTGCATCTGAAAGAGCAAATATTCACAAAAAGTTATTGAATTAATGGAGTTTTTGGAAAGCACATTAAATTATTTTGGTCTTGTTATGGAGTTTTACAAGTGCTGCCAAATTGCGTTGCTTGTTACCTGAAGAGTGTTCAGTTTTACTTCTGTCTTCTGGAAATTCCACTTTTGCATAGAATGACTGGTGTTTCTGCTTGGGGTAATGACCTGTCTCATACTCCATTTGCAGTTCGAATTATGTGATTCCAAGAAAAAAAAACGAAATTGATCTATGCCATGTTCATTTGAACCTTGTATATCTGTTTACAAGCACGATGTATATATACATATATAAAAAAATATTAAGTAAGTTATATATATATATTTATATGTGTATGTATATATATGTATATTTGTCTTTGTCTGTTACAGTGTACACATTGATATCTTTGTTGTTCTGTAGGGCACATGTAAATACAATGCATGGAGTCATGGTGACATTTGGGACATAACTCCATTCCTTCTTGACTTGGACCTCTGTGCTATTTTCAGCCAAATGCTATGTTCCAGTAGCTCTGGGCAGTGTCATAATATGGTGCTAAATGTTGCTTGGGACCTCATTCCAATCTGTGTTCAGGCTTTGCTGTGTTGTTGCAAACTGTTACTCGACATTTGCTTGTAGATGCTTTGCATGAGCTGGAAGAAGCAAAACAGCTGCGTGATTGGGCATTTGGTGAGCGAGACAAAATTGTGAAGGAACGTGAAAGCATTCGAACGCTTTGTGACAAACTGCGACATGAGCGTGACAGTGCAGTGAGTGAGCTGATCGGAGCACTACGTGACTCTGACGAACTCAAGAGACAGAAGAACGACGTCATGAAAGAACTCAAGGAACTCGAGTGAGTCAACCAATGTCTTCTACTGTCCTGAAGCTCAAAGTTTTTTTTATTGAATGCTTTGGTAAAATCCTGGCCAACTTATTAGCTGAAAGCTTTCAGGTATTAACAGGGTAAGAATTTCCACTTTGTAGTGAGCAATGTTTGTGGTTTTTTCATTTTCTTAAATTTCTTGTTTTGGTACTCTCACCTCTTATTCACCACCCCAGCCATAATGGACCTAGCAGAGGTCGCAGACGCTGGCCTGAGTCGTGCTATCTGTTATGAACCATGCCATGTCCTCCGGGATATCTTCCCACCTCCATGACAAAACAAATACAACTGAAGACCTAGGATGCTTCACCCTCCCCACCAAGGATAAGCGTAGCTACATCCCTCAAGTTTTATTAAAGATGTATATTAAATTGACTTTATAATTATTCCAATAACTAACTGCTCGGCTCAACAACTAATATGTGTTACTTGTAACCAGTTGCATCCTTGACAACTGGATTTATTGAATTCGACGAATATTGATTGATAGATCCTTAATCCAGTATGCCATTGTTAATTGACAGAGAAAAGTATGAGACTCTGATGGAGAAGGAGGCACACAAGAATCGATTGAGCACAGCGGAGTACAGTCATAGCCGTGACTCGGCAATTGATGCCGACCTTCAGGAGTGGGAAACTGAGACACTGGAGCTTGACATTGTAGGCTTTTGAAAATTGTCTTTGTCAGTTTTTATCTACTGCTGTACAGTCTGACACTACATGGTGGATAAATATTGTATAAACTGCATCTGTCTCCAGCTGGCTTGAAGTCCTTCATCAGGCAAGAATGTTCCATGCAGATTAGCTTACCAGAGCTGCAAATGTATGTATGTATAATGTATGACTTGTTATAGCGCCCCTTACATTTCTACTCAGAGGTGTAGCGCGGACACTGAATCGGAGTTTCAAAGCGCATGAGCAATTCGGAGTGAAGGACTTGCCCAGGGTCTGCTTGAGGTGGATCGAACCCGCAACCCTCCGGCTGCAAGGCACCGAACATACCCCTACACACCGTGCCCCACAAATGCCCCCAGACATGATTAAGGGACCAAACCTACATTCAATTGTAACATGAAGATTAATCAGGTCTGAGGTCACAATTACTGTGAGGGTTTGTGAAATTTTGATGAACTGATGGCATAAGAAACTGTAAAAATCACAGGCTATTGATAAAAATTGTAGAATTTTGATGTTTGTTTTTCTATCTTGAATATCTTTTCGTGCATTTGTGTGCATTGTATGTTTTCTGACTGTGGACAGGGTAACGTACATTCGTCTGATCTCGGATTTGATCTTATTGGTGGTGCTAATGATCCGCAGTTTCCAAATGATCCTTCCATCTTCGTTCGAAGCATTCAACCCAGCAGTGCAGCTTATGGGAAGCTTAAGTAAGACCCTCTTACAATTACTGTATGGTAGTTAACTGCTGCATTTGGTGGTCACCTTTGCGTTAAACTTTATTAAAGTACTGATTGTTTTTAATATTAATATTTTTCTAGTTGTTACTGAACATTTGCACCAGTATACGATGTCAATTTTAATTAGATATAAATGGATTTCTATAGATTGCCATTTACATTTATATTTAAATATTTAACACGTTGGCCGCTAGGGACGTGTTAACATGTCCCTTATTTCATACATTTGCATACTATGTTCAGCGGTCAAAGTGTTAAGTAAATGTTTTGGCACTTGAGAGGCCTGTTTACTTCTGCTGGGTGAATACAACAGGAAAACTGCTACACATGTGTGGATTTTCATAGGTGCTTCTGAAAAATCCTGGTATGTTATACAAAATGCGTAATTCATTGTCTGAAGCACAGTTGTCAGCCAAATATTCTTCAGTTCCGTTATTGAGAACAATGCAGAAGTTGGGAACATGCTTTATATTACCTTAACTTTTACTTACTATAGTTGTAAGTGTAATATAATTGGTGCATTTTTTGTTGGTTGTTGTCACTTCAAAACATCAGTCTTGCATTCTCTGATTTTCTTCTCCCCCGGAGCACTGGGATTAAGAGATTTATTATTTCTGATACGCATGACTTGATGATCGCTTCAGTGTTCAGTTTGTCAGTTTTTGTTGATCAGATAATATATTTGATACTGTCTGTGTCAATATTTAGAGTAAGCGATCAGTTGCTCCGAGTCAACGACATTGATGTCAGCTGCACAGAGAAGGCGTTTATTTATCAGATCCTTCATAATAGCCAGGAACCAGTGCATATTGTAAGTAGCCATGGATTCTGATTCTTCACTTCTCTCTGGGTGTCCCTTGCTTTTAAGTACTCCTATATTTTTGCTTGTTTTGGGTTAGAATTTTTGCCATTCCCTGTGATCTGTAATTTGCAATTGACCTAACAGTTGCAGTTGACTTTCAAATTTCTTTCAGTCTACATTGTGTCCTTTTAGAAATCCTTATTTGCTTGTAAAATGTTGTGTCTTAATTTTGTGGTTTTATTGGCCACAGGTTCATACTTTCTGTCATTCTATATCATTGGTAGGCTCAGTGTTCCCAGCTGCTTTCAGCTGCTTATTGATATAGCTTCCCTGAGTGTATTAATCCTCTGTTATATTAATGCATCTATTTTATTACATCCATATTATTATGCCACTATGAACTGTCTGTTGTTCATCAGTGTTTCTGGGTGATTGTGTGGTTAGTGTCATGGCTGAGGGTCCTTGCTTGGTGACTGTCACAGAAAGGCTTCAACCAACATGCTCTACACTACGAAGACAATCACTTAATTTCTGTGTAATTTCAAAAATAATAGCATAAATATTGTGATTTGTCTAGTTAGCTGTCAAAATCTGACTTATTATTTAATGAAAATTTTTGTTGTCATCTTGTTGCTTAGGTTGTTCGAAGGAGGAAGCTTGCCAGTTCCAGGGCAGTGTTTCCAATCCATATTTATCGTTCTGGAGATCGTGGTAGGTGATGCTTTACTTTATGCTTGGTCATGTACCATATCTCTCCTGATTGGAAGTTTGCTCAGTGAATCAGTTTTATGTGTTTGTTGACACATTTAAATGCAATGAAAGAACACTGAATGTGCTCAAGAAGATACGTAAATACAGCGAAGAACATTTGACGGGTTTATGAGCACATTTGAATGTGCAGTGGAGACCATTTAGTGATGGCCATGGTCAGATTCTGATTAAAATAGTCGTTATCCTTCCATGACCAGGTTTTATTTTCGGCGTATGATTCACAAATCAGTCACCACCCTCCGAGTGCCAGCTTGCAGTCGTACTGTACACACTGGAGCCCTTTTAATGCAAGCTTAGCAGAATTATGAATTTGGGGCGTGGATGCCAAACTAGTTCTGGTTTAGAAAGTGACCTCATCATGACACGAAATAAGGCAAATATGTAAGATAGTTTTCATAGAAAACATTAGGATGTTTCAGTGTAACATCACTTAATTCATTTAATTCATTTATTTGGTTTTGGGTGGCTATTGTAGTGAGATTAAGAAATATGATTTTCTATGTTTCATTCAGAGCTCGGAATAAACCTGGAACCAGGTCTTTATGTCAGTCGGATAATTTCTGGATCATTGGCAGCTAAAGAAGGCAACTTGGCTGTGGGAGATCGAATTCTGAATGTAAGGAATCCATATTTATTTGCTCCAGATTCAGATCGGACTAACTTTGAGGTGCCTTATTTTGCACCATTTCACAGCAAGTTCTTTAAAGTGGACCTTAAAATATGCTACTTACTAGTTCTTTCTAATATTGAAATACATAATAATATTGATGTATTTGTGGAAAAACCATTGTAAATATTGGAGCTAATGTGACATTTGCTCATTGCCAAATAGTTGTTACATTACTCATCCTCAAAAATGTGCCAATTCTAAAATTGCATTTCTTTCTCTTTCCAAGTAAGGTATTGTTACTATCACAACTTGCTAATTTCTAAAATCACCTCAAAGTGTGGTTTGCTGGAGAATGATAAATCTTTAATTTTTTTTGAATGAAATGAAAGAAACAAACTGGTCCCTCACAGCTGGTGGTACAGAATGCCATAGAACAGTTATTAAGAGAATCATAAATAGTCACAGTGAAAATTAAGAAAACAGTTATCAACATGCCTAGAATACATCACACCTATTGTTTTGCTGTCAGTTAGGTTTTGCCATTGTAATTGCAATTGTAATTACAAATTTGTATAGAGCCTCTTTAAAGGAACCTTTGTTAATATACCATAAGTTGACATTTAAACAAATAATTTTGATACATTTAATTCATTTTAGGTCATTTATAATTGTTTCATGATGTATTGCTTGGTTTGGGACTTATGAATAAATATTGTGTGTGATTTCTATTTTCAGGTCAATGGGTTTTCCCTTGAAAATCGTTCAACGTCTGAGGCTATGCGTTTCTTGTCAGAGGCTGGTGACCATGTTGTTCTCAATGTTCTGCGCTACTGTCAGACTCCAACATCCAGCCTTGTCTCATCAATGTCTATGTTCAGTGGAACAAACTTTGACGGTTACTCGGATGGGGGTGGCTTCCGTTCACCCCATGACCCCGCTTGGAAGACCCCGACCGATGAACTGAATTCAGATGCTGGGAAGTTAACTGTAAACGCCACTCTCAAGTCAAGTGGTTCTCAGACAGATGGCCTGGATTCTCACCATGGTGATCTGCAACTCCTCAGCGGATATGAAATAGTGCCAACAGGTGGTGCTTTCAAACGAGGTGCTTACAACGAGCGACAAGAGCAGCACGAGAAAAACCTATTTGACAAAGCGATTAACGTAATCGCGCGGCCATTTCGGAGTAATCGAGCTGTGCGAGATGTACGCTCCAAAAGCACACATCCATTTGTAAATTCATCGGTCATAGATGCATGGAGATGTCAGGAAGACAGTCCATCTCCCCAAAATCTCATGGATACTATTCCGTCATTGCCATCAACATCTCCAACTGCTGGAAAGGCAAAGATTAAAAGTCATGGCACATGGCCAAAATGCCGTGTTCACATTGACTACACCTTTCCTACGGAGTCGGGAAGCAGGCCGTCCTGGTCTGCTAACCGTCGTCCGCGTCTGTTGCAGATGACCAGAGATGGTTCCAATGCCTTGCCTCCGAATCCTGCCGATCACAAAGTACCTCCTCTGCCGCCAACCCGCCGAGATTCGTTCAAGCGCAGTGCTTCGATGAAACACAGCCCACAGAATTCAGATGCAGCTGTGAAGTATGCATCGGCTAAGGCTTCTTCGATGACTTCCCCTGGCATATCTCACTGTGACAACAGTTCTCTAGGTGACACATTCCGAAGCGATCAGACGAGTCAGGATTACGTGACTGATGTTCGGCCAGCTGTGAATTTAGACTGTAAGCCTAAGGACAGCACGTACCCAGAATCTTCAAGAATTGTCTCCTGTTTGTGCGACCAGGAAGTTGTCCGTTATGCCAATGGTCACCGTACGAGTTCCAGGCCAAATGCTTCATTGCAGAGGCCCGACAGAAGCTCGCAGGACTTCTCGAGCCAGGGTTCGAGTGCCTCCTGGCTCTCCGATCATCTCTCTCCTCCCACGAAGCCTACTTCACTTGGAGTCCAACCAATTTATTCTCCTCGCCTAAATCAGCCCAATCAGGACGCAGGTTTTCTCTGGCCGCTTGCAAACTTCTCACCAGGGACGAGTCCTGTTTCTCCTCAAGTGGTTACGAGTGATGTTGCTCATAAACTAATCATGAAACCGAGCGCTTGTGCTCCAGCGCGATTGACAGAGCCCTCATTGTACCAACCGTCAGCCACTTCATCAGAAAGGCGACAGACCGAACACAGGCTGCCATATTTCTCAAACAAGTAAACTTCACTTAATACATAGTTCTTTGTTTCTCTTGTGCTCATTATTGTACTCTTACGTAGCATTAAATAAAAACGTTAAATCTTATTTCCATTTATCTGGACCAAGAGACTTTTGTGAGTACTGCTATTTCTGGTCATTTATTATATCAACTTCAAAGAACTTCATGAAGGCTTGTTAGCATCAATGCTTTGGGGTTAATAGAAAACCACATGCAGGTGAATGGAAAAAATATATATTGGCGGGCTGTCATACACAAGTAAAACTTGACTAATGTTGTGTCATCCAGGGTTGACAGACGCTTTGATGTTGAATTAAGAGTTCCTGGTCTCTGCATTCAAGATAGGGCAGGATGACTGCCAAGTTTGCTCACTGACTGGAGTTTTCCCAGCTGCTGGTAGAACCCAACTGTAGAGGTCATTTGAAACTCTCTAACACTCCAGGTCTTTGTAGGTTGGGCATTCATTGATAGTCAGGTGTTGGATGCCACATGGTGAAGACCTTCCTGCAGTGGGCAAATGATGCCACTCCAAAGATCCAAGCTTGCCACTGCCCCATGGAATCAACATTCATGGTTGTAGATGGCTTGACACTGTCCAAACAGGAATGCACTACGACTGCAGAGGGCGGTGTGCCACTGGACTTCAGTGATAGTATATTGTATTGCTTTGTAAGAGAGCATTTATATAGAACCTCTGAGATGCAAGATTGACCAGACTTATATCTGAGTGTGAGAAACTATTGTTTTCTTGTGTGTCATTTTTTCATTAGTGTTGCTTCTGTGGTTCTTTTCACTGTTGTAATTTCTGAAGGTGTTACTATGAATAAACATTTGGATTGTCTGAATTCTTGCAGTATGTCGACTGTGATGCAGATGCATTTGATGCATGGCTCTGGCTTTGGCTCAAAAGCCAGTGATTCTCTGGGCAGTCACCCAGCTTCGGCTGCTGTAGGGATGCGGTACTCGCCAGTTTCACCTGGTGCACGTACTTCCCTGCTGCCATTCGAGAGCATGCTGAGGTCAAGCATCCCGGAAACTCCAGATCTCGAACGGTTATCATCTTCCAGCAACCGAGATGTTGACTGCAGCATGGCTTCTTCAAGTCCTTCACCAATGGTAAGTCACACCTTATCACCTTGTGCCGTCAATTCGATGAATCCTAGTGACCATCATAGTCAACCTTCTCCACGTGTTCCGATCTCTCGTCGCCTCTCTCAGCTCCGGAAGCTTCATCTTCATCATCTCATCATCCATCCATCTTCTTCTCGGTCGTCCTCTTCCCCTCCTCCCCTCCCCGCATGCCAGCATCATCTCCTTTTCCAGTCCGTCCGCGCGCTTCCCTGCTGGTAAGTCGAACCTTCTAAATACTGCTAGGATCACACATTACCCAGCAACTTCCTTATGATTGCTTAAATTAAATATTGTAAATTTATAATGCCTACAAGTCATGCAGCAGTGTAATTCTGAGATATGAAAACTGTGCTTACTTATTGGATGGAGTCAAGTACTTACGACTAAAATAATATACAGTAAGTTATGGATTTTCTCTGAGAGAAAGCCCTCTTTGTGCTTGGTATCAAGGTAGACGCTCCATTTGTATTTGATAACCAATGTACAACAGACGTTCACTGTAGTTGGTTCATGATAGAGCTGTACTGATATCGCTTTTTGCCGATTATGCTGATACCGCGTATAGCCGATTATTAAATTGCCGATACCGATACCGTGTATAGCCGATTATTAAACAGCCAATACCCAATTTATGAGACCGAATATTTCATTATTTGTTTAATCAAAATGTTCGGTTCAGAAACATAAACCAGTAATCTATCGTCACAACTATAAGGGTTTAAATTAAGTTGGGAAGTTGTTAACGCTATGTTTTGATGCGTAAATATTAAGGGACGTAAAACGATAGATGAAAATCGCTGGAAAACTTGGAATATGCAATAATTCAAGTAAAATTATTAAATTATAATACAATTTTGACATCTGCACCGATTAACCGATTATTTCTGCCGATACCCGATTATACCGATTGTTCTAATAATCGGCCCGATTACGCGTATGGCCGTTTTATTGGTACAGTTCTAGTTCATGACAATCAGTTTGTTGTTTGATCGCTCTGAAAGTATTTTAGTCAAAGCAACAATACTCATATTTACCATTTTGTAGGTGTCGAATCTGAACCATCGCTTCCTGCCACCATCTTCATCCTCCCTGTCACATCAGCAGGCAAATGAGTTGCAGAGAAAACTGTCTTCTGTCTTTTCACAGCGTCCAGGGCATCAATTCCAAGAACGTATACGAATCCCGTCAAGTCCAAGCATCGTCTCAAGCAAATCATCTGGTGGCGCCATATCCAGCCCAAGTTCATACGATGCCAGTAAATACACAAGTTTGAGTTGTATTGTAATGCAGTTTAATTGATTATTTTGGTATCTGTTGAAGTAAATTTTTGGCTTGCAACTCTTGAATTTAATCTCTTGTCTTCTTTAGACCAAATTTTCTGATATTCTGTTCTGATATTTGCAAGAAATTAGTGGATGAATTAGATGTATGGCAGACTGTTTAAGAGCAGTTAAATTTGTATGCTCTATTATTTATTATGTATGTATGTATGAGCACTTGTTATAGCGCCTCTTCAAGATTTCTACTCAGAGGTGCTCCCAACTGCAAGCGGACACTGAATCGGAGTTTCACGTATGAGTAATTGCGAGTGAACGACTTGCCCAGGGACGTGGCGGCTTGAGGTGGATTCGAACCCGCAACCCTCCGGCTGCAAGGCACTGAACATACCCCTACACTACCGCGCCCCACAATTATAATGTGTTATCGAATCTTAAAAGCATTAAGTTGATATGCCAACAGTTAAACAATTACTACCATGACAAAGTTGAGTTCAGAGCCTGGATAGTAAGAGAAAAATTATTAAATTTGTTAGTTTCAGAGTACTTGGCATCTGCAGCTCCGCCGTACACTCTTCCATATCGTCACCACAGGCACCAACCAGTGCCAAACTGCAACTCGCTCCCGAAAATGACGCACGAGAAGTCAAAGAGAGCAAGGTTTATCCGACAGTTTTGCAATTTTAAGATTTAGCTACCGGGTAATATTAATCTATTTGTATTCTTTTGTGTTGTGTGCTG
Organism: Aporrectodea caliginosa; assembly: GCA_020284085.1. NCBI lineage: Eukaryota > Metazoa > Annelida > Clitellata > Crassiclitellata > Lumbricidae > Aporrectodea > Aporrectodea caliginosa. Next base: position 805,601 of record JACEVL010000201.1, read on the forward strand.
TGTTGCTTCCTGGGTTTCAAGTATTTGTTTTAAATGTTAAGTCCATTGTGGTGTTGCATCTGATTGCATATATGTCGATCTTCTTCGTTGTTGCCTCGGTTTAGTTTTGTGGTATATCATGACAGGCTTCAAAGACAAGCCAGTTAATTTGTGTGGAAAGATGGCTCTGTTGCTTGTATGTGGACCACAGGATCTGTCAGCACTGCCTGTGATGTCTGTTTTGCTAGAGACACTTGATAAGCGATCAGTTTAATTCACCTCTGCACTTAAGATTTCCTGCTATTTGTCATAAAGGTTTAAAGTCAACTGTTGAGCTGTTTTTATGTTAGGCCACGTATAGGTGAGACGAGAAGTATCACTGTGGAGACTGGCCACGAACCGCTTGGCTTTCAGATCGATTCTGGTCGTGATGGCGGAATATTTGTATCGGCTGTCGGTGAAGATTCCCGTGCATCACGGGCTGGAATTGCGGTTGGAGACCAGTTGCTGGAGGTAGGCATTTATTCATTTACTAACATGTCAACCCTAGATGACACACCATTGGTTTGGTTTTAAGTGTGTGCAGGAGTCTGCCAATGGTGACTTTTCCAGTTATTTATGCTAGCAAGCAGTACGTGGATCTGCGGGTTTCGTAGAAGATTCTATAGAAATGTTCACTTACATACATATATATGCAGGGTGGGCCAGCATAAGTGAACCGACTTTGCATGCATATAACTCAGCCAATTTTTGTAAGTTATTTATACTTAATGCGTGAAATTAAAGATATTTCACTCTAGTATTAGCTTTGAAAAAGTTGAACTGGTACTAGTTTAAATTTTAAGGAAATGCTTGGAACAGTCCTAGCTACCATATTTTGTTGTCATTAGTGACACAATATGGCACCGTTGACAGACGATTTATCCGAATTTTGCAAACTGATAAGGGATTTAATGCTTTTCAAATGATTGAAAGTTTCGTAACAGAGGATGGAATAAAAATACGTTGAATCGTCTGATACGAAAAATTGATGAAACAGGAACTTCGCATCGTAAACCATGGATTCATGTTATGCCATATTTGCAATGCTGTCTGTCTGTGTATCATACTAGGTGTGTGGTATCAACATGAGAAATGCTACGAAACATGTAGCATCAAGCGTCCTACGACAGTGCATTGAAAGCATCACTATGCTCGTCCAGTACAACCCAGACAGTTAGTAACTGCAACTGTAACATTGCAGAAACAGTAATATGTTAATACAGTGTCATCAAGAGCAAAGTACTACATCACATGAATTATAAAATCACCATCATTTCCCAAAGACTTTGTAAAGGCTACAGTTTTGACAGCCAAAATTAATTTAGGCTAATTGGGGCCTGGGATTTATCCAGGAAGTCTTTCTAGCTAAAAATTTAGCTTCATGTTTTGGCAGTACATTTGAGGTGGAAAAGCTGATGTAGGTGAAACAGCAATTCAGCCTTGTGCTGAATGAAATTTTGGAGCCTCTTACTTATTCCAGCTACTAATGTAGCACTTTTGTGAGGTTCTCTGAAGGTGCTATATAAATAGCCAGGTGTATGTATAATGCATATGTGAGAATTTGTGCTGCATTGTGGTGTGCATTTTGAAGGCATTGCATGGGAATTGTGCAGGCAGGATCTTACGTAAAGGCTGCAGTTGTTGTATGTGATGATCTTGGCTGCTTTTCAGAATACCACGATCAGAATCTGACTGATTCAGATGAGCCGCCATCAGACGACGAAGAATCACGAGATAATTTCAATCGTGGATCGAATGGAAATCGAGTGAGAGCAAGCAACACTACGATCACTCCTGAAACGTTCATGACCCATATGACCTTTGGACATAGGTGAGGAGCTTATTGCATGGTGCATTTCTCTGTAATTGTCTGACAATTGTCTTCGGGAGTTCTGCAGATGGTTGTGGTACAACCTAGTTTAACATTACAGCAGGTTTATATGAAGTCGTTAAAATATCTTCCTCTGTTGCTTGATGTAACTGTTTTTTTAGTGTCCATGTACAAGAGAAGCCACTTCCATTTTGAATTAGGAAGTGTGTGAGTGGTACCTGGCCAAAAGTGGTCCTTGGCAGAAAAGCGGCCCTTGGCATGCTTTTGTTAATATATGGTTAGAATGGTGACTGGTTGTCAGTTGAGCTGTCCTGTTAAGTGTTGCATCTGGTGTTAAATTTCAAGTTTTTGGAAAATGAAAATTTGATGGAATTGAGAATATTGCGCATTTAAGGAATGTTGTCATATTGCTGGATCACTGCTTGTGTTTTCGACTCTGCCAAATAACAATACTGTTTCTAAAATAGATGCATGGCTAATGATTTATCGGACCATACATCTAAGGCCTTACCATAAATTATTTAGTTAGCGGGATTCTTTGTGAACTGCTTTCAGCTCCAAAAGCCCTGAAGACTCATCATCCTCACCAGAGCCTCGGGTCGTCGTTCGTAAGAAACTCCGTCCACATGACCCTGTCGGTCTGGAACTGGTCGGAGGCAATGCAGTCGGCATATTTGTTAAGAACATCCTGCCGGGCAGTCCGCTTGGTGGCCAGAAGGGAATTGGAATCGGTGACCAAATCCTTGAGGTACTAATAAATTGAATCAGTCACTGTTCAGATTAGATAAACTTCTGTCAGTATATCTTTATCTAATTTTCCTCAGTACCCAACCTAGGTTACCCATACACAAATAGTCTCTGGTTTCCTCCAATAATCTTCCCGTAAATTTCTTCCACTGTCTGGAGTATATCTTGTTGTCTAGTGGGGTGTAACGTGGTCTAGTGGTTAGTGTGCTGGACTGTCAGCTGAGAAGTAAGGGTTTCAGATCTGCACCAGGGCAAAGCGAAGTTTAAAAGTTTTGACTGCACTTGCACCCCAATGAACTCGGCTATAAATAAATACACTGACCGTCATACACTATTGGTGGTAAGATCAGGCAGCGCAGAGGACTGACCACCTGCCCTTACGTGCTGAGGCTAAGAGATGTGAAATTGCTAATGATTCATACCCATGGATGCCTCTCAGGGTGAGCTTAACCCTTTAATGACGAGCGTGTACTAAAATGTATGGGAAACCATAGGCAGCTCGTCGTTATAGGGTTAAGGGACTACTGTACTTCCTCTTCTTGTTACATAAATGCCATATTAGCACCATAACGCTTAGTAGTTGACCTTTGATAAAGCCACTCCTACCAACAGCCAGCTTAGGCGTGAAGGTCAAGTGTGTTATTGCAAACAGTTGAAAACTCTCATTCTAAGTTAACAAATTATTTCTGTGGCTTTTGCATCTAACTGTGCTGAGATGCTATTTAGGGTACCTAGTTTTGCCTATACATTCAGGCACATTAATTTGCTGGCAAAGTGAGCACAGAAATCTTGACTCGTATTCTTGATGTTTTTGCATAGTGTAAATTAACGTATTTTATGTTCATATGTGCTTGTTGCTGACAGTTCAATAATAAAGACTTTCATGGTTTAACTCTTGAACAAGCCATTGTGGAAGTCAGCAAACCATGTGAACAAGTTGTCTGCTGTGTGCAGTACAGTTATCCCAGTAAGTGATTAAACCTGATCAGAGATAAGTAATTTAGTTACTGATAGTTTGTTAAGGTGAAGTTATTGTTGCTCCTCTGATAAAGTAACCATCAGCAGCACGTTTTATGAAGTTTAGGAAATTCTTTGTAGATCTATGCAGCAATCAAAAGAATCGGCTGGTTCTTACAAACTTTTATGTACCACTGTATAACACAGAATTGCCAGGTGCACCTGCCACATTGGTTTTGAATTGCAGCTGTATTGGTGAAAAACCCAAGTGTTTTCCAAATGGCTCTTTGGTATTTCTTGTAACAGTTCAAAACCATGAAAAATTTTGGAGATGCTTTGACAGGCAACATTATGCAACCAATTAGTTGATGAAATGAAGGATAGGTTGCTGCTCTTGCCACTAAATTTTACATTTGATTACTACATATATGGTACTATATGGATTAGTGGGTACTGTTAACTTATATGATGCTATATAGATTATTAAGTACTGTTAACTTACAAACGGTTGAACTGTCTCTATGCATTTCTAAGCATTAATCATCAAACTGACACTTAAGTTTTACCCATTGATTATTAGTTATAGTTGCCCAAAGACTAAGAAGCTGTTGAGTTTGGAAATGTAATAACATCTTGAATACCTTAGCGTGTAATATTTGACGAATTCATTTCAGTGTTCTTGAGGACAGAGACACAAGCAGGTGATGCTTTCTACATCCAGGCTCTTTACAGCCGTTCTGCGACTGGGGACAGTGAGCTGAGTTTCGAGAGGGGTGACATACTTTTCATCGAAAACACGGTTCTCAGTGGTCGCATGGGAACGTGGTGGGCATATCTAGTCAACGAGAATGGTGACAAACTGAAATGTGGAACAATTCCATCCAAGACAAAGTTAGGCTCTTTCTTGGCCTGCTTGAATTCTTATGAGTGAATATGAATAATATGGAATTTATTTGTAGATGTCAGTGCTTAAATAAGAGGCCTAACTTTGTTTTCAGTATTTTGAGTCTGGACAGGTGGATCTTGGTGTTACAGGCAATTCTGTTGAATGCAAAATAGAAATAGATTTTTTCTTTGCTTAATTTAACTTCTTGTAACTGGTTTTCAGCATTTTAATCCAGTAAACCTTGGTCCTTTGAAGCTAGCTAGTGGAAAACTTTCTCCCTTTTGGATCACCCTTCTATTAATGTAATTGTTTATGAATTGCAATGGTTTTCAATATTGTAAATACCGGTTATCTGATTGACTTTACTACTGACATAATATTTTGCAGCCTGACTTTTCTGATCAGTGAACTCTGTGAACTGTGTAGGCTGGAAGAAGAGTTGTTGCACAAGAGAAGTCTTGCAGACATATCATCATCATGTCAGACGTCCGGTCCCTCGAGACGCAGCTTCTTCCATCGTCACAGACATCGACACAATTCCAGAGAAAGTCATGAACTGAGCTCATTTTCAGATGCATCTCTTAACAGCGACTCCGTCCATCACCTTGACGGTCAGTTGCTTCATCAGTTGCCTTTCCTGGATTAATCCTCTTGGACAGTTAGTCACCAGTGACCCAGTATGGGAGGCAGTGAAACAGATGAAAGAATGTTTATAGTGTAGTGACATCATACCTAAAAATAGCATTGGCATGCCTGCAGAAAATTTGTTTATGTTTTTCATCCAAAAATTCTAGCGGGAATGAGAACTTTGAGAAACTGCACAGTACAGTTTTCAAAATTTTAATAAATGCAGCCCAGGTACCAAATGTCCATTTTGAGTGGATACCCAACTGCCTGTGGCTCCATTGTTCTATAATTTTAAGTGGGAGCATTAATAATCAATATCATGTCAGTGTCATATTGGTTATTATCAAAGGCAAATTAACTGTGTAATAATATTCTTAGATATAGTTATTAGTTATGTGTGGTAAACCTTCAGGTTTACTTTCTAAAGATTTGCAACACTTCCTTAATGTCTTTTGTGATTATTTTTCCTGTGTCATTTTACTAAAGTACTATAAATGATCCCACCCAAAGTTACCAAAGGCACTAAATGTAAAAGATACTGTTTATAGCGCCACAATTAAAACAGGTAAATCGCATACGAGATCGTTTAGGCGTTATTCTGGCATGGCAAGTTATATCTCATCAGCCACTGAAGGTAGAGTTGAAGTATAAATCATGAAATTTTTTAGAAATAAATTTTGAACAGGTGTATGTCATTTGATTGTTGTATAAATTTTGAACAGGTGTATGTCATTTGATTGTTGTATGTCCATGTCATTTTTAGATATGACTTGTGAAATGTGATGTGCATCATACATGTTTTAACACATTGTTTTTTTTCTTTATATGCTGCCAATGTTTTAAATACTATGTCTTGCTAATAAATGTAATGTAAAAAACATATATACCTCGGCTGAGAAAGGGGCCTCACGTCATTATACAACAGAATATGTCACCACAATCACTAAGCCCAATATGTAACACAATATGTCACCTTATTTGATGATGTTTTTAGACATGCCACTGCCTACACTTGAAAGAATTGAAAAGTTTGACAGTAAGTACAAAAATGTGCAGTCATAATTATGGTATCTAAGATATGAACTTAATTATAAAATAATTGATAACAATTATGCAGATGATATAAGTAGACTGTAAATTGTGCTGCCACTGGGAAATTAACTATTTGCATACATGTACCATATGTTCAGGTATTATCTGAACACCTTTAAAGCATGGATCACAGTGTGTCATCTTAATCCCAGAGCCCTTACACAACAGAATATGTCACCTTAATCCCTGAGCCCGTTATACAACAGCATATGTCACCTTTAATCACTGAGCCAAACATACAACAGAATATGTCACCTTAACCTTAGAGCCCCTTATACAACAGAATATGTCACGTTGATCCCTGAGTTCAAATACAACAGAAGCTTCAGATTTCTGCTGTGCTGGAGTAATTGGCTGGAGGAGCATCACAATGAATAATTGCTGTAGAACAATATCTGTTTTCATGTTTTATTCAACTTTTATAAAATTTACAGACACCTACAAGATTTTTTGGATTTTACTTGTCAAATGTCTACATGTCTGCTTGCTTTTGTGGATTTTACATTTTGAATTTCTAATTGCCTATAGAGATTTTACATGTCAAATTTGTAATTATTGCCTAATTATTGATTTTACATTCTGATTTCTACATTCTGATTGTCTTATTTATAGGTTTACATACATGTATATTTTCTAATTTGTGCAATTTTAGGTTTTTTACATGTCTAACTTTTAATTGCCTAATAATGGGCTTTATATGTCTAATTTATACTTGCCTAATTCTGCGTTTTACTTGTCTAATTTGTAGAATTTTTCACAGATTGTCCATAAATCGGCATTTGCAATTGTTTTAAAATAATATTTGTTCCTCATATAGTTTGACTGGACTTCCTGGTTCAGTTTTACTGTTGATCACTAATTTGTTCTTCTATATTCATAGCAAGGTGGTTTATGATTTCCAATAGATTCAATTTTACGACCTATCCTGATTGCTGGAGCCTTTGCAGAGCAAGTCGTCAAAAAACTGACATCAGAATCACCTGATAAGTTTTGCAGACATGATGCTGGTAAGAAATTATTGTAAACGTTTTAAGTTTTATTATTTTCTAGGTCATTAGACCAACATACAAACATTTTGACTGAGGTAGTCTTGCTTTTAGACTGTACCATTCTTAACCTTTCTGTTTGTGATCAACATCAGTTTCCAATGAGGGCAGGGAGATGGTTGAATGGTAATACGCTGGCACGAAGATCAGATGGACGCGGGTTCGATAACGCTAGCCCCATATGAATGACTCAGCCTTCCACTCCCTAGGGGCCAATGTAAAATGACCTAGGGGCCAATGTAAAATGAGCAGTAGGGCAGATGGGTGCCTTGCAGGGGTATCCTATCACAACAGCGCGCCCACAACCGCGCGGCTAATTACCGCGCACACAAAACCGCGCGGCTAATTACCGCGTGCTATTCATTATGTCGCCGATCAAAACCACGCTTCAAGTGTTGAATAAGAGTAAAATTTTAAATAATGGAATAGGTATAAATAACAAAATGGAATTGATATTTTTCCAGGTTAATTCTTTTATTTAAACATTTTGAATGAAAACGAGACTTATAAAGGTTCAATAAATGTTCCATTACGAACAATGACAAAGTTTTAAACGTTCTAAATGAAAAATAGACTTGTAGGCGTACAGGTTCTATAAAATGTTAAAATAGCTTTGAATTATAATTTCATTGATCCATTTTTGTATTAAAGGTAGGAATTTGTTGATTTCGAACATAATGCTTTGAACTATAATTTCATAAAGAAATTGTCTTTACCTATGAAAATGTTTTACGATAAAGAACTCCACTAGAAGCACGGTTTTGATCGGTGACATAATGAATAGCACGCGGTTATTAGCCTTGCGGTTTTGTGTGCGCGGTAATTAGCCGCGCGGCTGTGGGCGCGCGGTTGTGATAGTAAACCCCTTGCAGGTTGCCATTCAGTTAAATTTGACTCCTGTTAAACTTGTTATCGTCTGCTACTACTATATCATGTAATCTTACTGCGTACTTGTCAGTTTCAGTTGATTAACGAATATTTTTTGTGAATTACCTGATTTGCTTTTAGTGTTCATTCCTCTTTTTGAAGATCATTTTGCTTGTTTAATCATAGTACACTGTACAACATTATAATAATGTGGTCAGGCTCGATTCTGGGTGAATTTGAGTGACCCTTGTTTCAGACATGACATTCAATAATGAAGCAACTGCTGTGGTCGAGTACAGAACAGCATCCGATGGTATTTATAAAGTGATTTCGATCCCTGCCATTCAACAAATCATGAAACAGGTAGCGTGAACTCAGAATTGTTTTTAGATTTTGCCCCACGTATCACTTATTGCTATCAAAAGATCCACCGGTACCTATCAGAAGTCTATTGAATTGCTCCAAGAGCAAATAAAGTATATGGAAGTATAATTTCTTTGCCCAGTGGATTATGCAAATTAAAGAGGTTTATAGACAGCATGCTACAGTTACTGATAATCATTAGAACTAGACAAAGTGCAGTTTTTTTCTGGATCATTTCATGGAGGATATAATTTTTTAAATTTTGATTACTTTTTGATATGAAGAGTAGTTTCTGTGAAGAGGTGCTATATAAATACTTGAATAACTTGAATACTTGAATGGATGATGTTAGTTGATACTCTGTACTGTTTCTTTTCAGAATCGACACTGCCTACTGACTGTTCCACCAGAGACGGTAGAAAAGCTTCAGAAAGCTCGTATCTATCCTATAGTTCTCTTCATTAAGTACAAGTCACAAAAGCAAATCAGGTAAATTTCAAATAACACTGGAGTCTTTACTTTTTGTGAGTGTTTGCTTTTAGTGGTTAGTAATTGAAGTATAAACTGACTGGAGCTGAGACATTTGCTTCATGACATTGTTCATACTTGACTAAAATTGTGGAAGCTTTGTGGCTTTATAATTTATGAATATTAAAACTATCATAGTACTTAAAATTATATTTTGTTCTGATTTTTTTGTTCTGATTTATTCTTTTATTAAGGGATATGAAGGATGCACGTTTTATCCCCGAGAAAGTGTCAAGCAAAATGGCCAAGGATCTTTTTGAACAAGGACAAGAATATGAACAGAAATACAAAACGATTTTTGCAGGTAAGCTTTTCTTTTACTGCGTTTCCAAAGAAGAAATGAATGTGTGTTTACCAAGTAGCATTTCATTGAAAGAATTACTAGTATACACTTAAATATGATGCTGATTTGAAATAATTTAATTTTTAGCGTTACTGGTTCAATATTTAGCTTTTAAAAACTCTTTCATGATTGGTATGTATTTTATTTTATATGAAAATGTTGAGGTCATAGTTTTATATGTATAGTTTTTTGTGCTGCTCTTTGTTTTGTTGGCTGATGTTTTTAGCTTTAGAAATTTCTATGAATTATTACGCTTTATGTGCTGTTCATCTGCATGTGTGGAAGTATCACTGCAGAGTGATGATACTGACATGTTTCAGTGCTGGATCTCGGGTTTGAACCCTGTGCCATCTCGTATTAGCAGTCTGTGTCTGATCTGTTGTTATGCCTTCAAGTTTTACATTTATGCAAAAGTGTAGCAGATGTCCTAAGCTGATTCTTTTATTTATTTCTGTGAATCTAGAGATAATTCCAGGTGGAAACCTGGCGTTGATATGCTGTGAAATCAAACGGGCCATTGACAAAGAACAGAAGAAGACGCTTTGGATTCCAGTGCCAACATCAAACTGACAATGATGGTGTAAATGATTCGTAGTTCAACAGATTCTAGATGAAAGGTCTATTCTTGTTGTGGCCAATTGATCCACAGCTCTATGCACAGACTATTTAGATCAGACCAAAAGTTTAGACCTTTGACTTCATTATTATGCATAGATCGATGATGCTGGGCTGATCAATTAGAGTGGATGCTTTCTTGTTAGTCGTTGATCTTCATGGCCCTGTGTGAGACTGTATCATTAGTCTTAGAGATATGATTGGTTTGATATGATGAGCTTCAGAGGCACTAATTTCTGCTGGATTAATTGTAATTTTCAGTTGCTTTCAGTTTGATTGGTACTTTGTATGTGTAAGTTACTGACAGATTTGGTCAAATGTAAATCATGTAAGTAAACTGTAAAGTAATGTAAAGATGAAGTTTCTGCTGGAGCTGCTGAGGAAGTTTATCAGCATTGTGAACTGGTTTCAAAGCCAGATTTTGCATTCTACACAGAAGCATTGCATAAAAACTGTTGAATTGTGAACTATGGGCAGAACAATTGAAACAAAGAGAATCTTTGATGACGTGATCTACTTTGAAAGTTTCACAGAAATGCTATTTATTGGTGGTCGGCAAGTTTAAATTGAACTTGCACATCACTATATGATGTGCCATGTGAAAGCCATATGCCCAAAAAATGGTCCTAGACTTTACTGGACAGATGGAGAGAGGAAGTGGTGGAGAGAAGGGAACCGGAATTGGCTTGGTAAAGCTGTATTGAATTTTCTGGATTTGACCACTCTATTCTGGTTGTTTAAGGTACAATTTTTCATACAGAATTTCTTTATGGATTATGTTATATCGCTTAGCATTGACTGTGGAGAATGAAATTGTGTTTATGTTTATCTTAGAGGTGATACATTGTGTTGTAGAGGCCTTTTTCATATTTTTGCTGGGATCAGGTTTTTAAAGTTCATCATTTATACAGTTGCTTATGCAAAATGTTAAAAAAATTCAAGTTATCTCTAGGTTTGTGTTAAGTACTAGATGGTATTTTTGTTAATAGTTCAGCTTGAATAATTATTATATGTGGTATTTTTGCCAACAAATTTAGAAGTTTTTGAATTGCTTGTTTTTTGTCAACTCTAACTTGAGATTTTAATTTTTCTGGACCACTTTTTTGTCTCATGTTCTTCATGCATCTGCTATAGCATTTATATACCAATGGCAACTGTTCACTGGCTTAATCATCCCTTAGTTTGAAGGCTGAACTGTTGGAATTCATATCCTTCTGTCTCTTTACTTCAAACTTCCTAAATCGTAAAACCGTAAACTTGCACTTTCTAAAGCTTGATTTGAAAGCTAAGCACGGGGCACAGGCTTATTTTACAAGCAGTGGCAACTTATTGTTCAGCAGTGTTCGTTACTGGTGTAATTGGTGTGTAGTGCTTTGAAACATCAGCCTTTTACCATTGAGAGCAGGTTCAAATCAAATATGTCATGTAAGTTTGGCGTTTCATTCTGTGAAATGGTTGTTCAGTTGTTTTGCTGCTGTTTTCTGTTTGTGCTGTTGCTGAAAGCTACCAGTACATCAGGACTGCATTGAATGTAAGAAGCATGCAGTGATGTAGTACTCGAGAATGACCAAGGACTCGAGTCCAACTTAAGACCACAATTTCTGGGCAGAACAGGCCACTGTGTGTTGCCACGACTGCCATAGGCAGAGACTTGGTCTTGGGTTTGGGGGGACCGGTGAAGGAGCGGCTGAAGGATGATCGGCGAGGCGCGCAGCACCAAGTAGGGGGAGGGGTTTGGAGAGGGGATGTGCCCCTCCCCTATTTAAATTTTTTTTAATTTCCACACTGTAATGGTAGGATTTTAAGCTGTCATCTGAAAAAATTGCTCTATTATTTGAGTGCTGATAAGAACCAGCTGTCACTCGTAGCTATTATTATTATATGCATGAAATATTTCAGAAATATTGGGGGGATTATAAGCAGCTCCGTGCCCCCACCTCAAGTTTCTGGGGTGACCGTCCCCTCTGTTCCCCTAAGTCTCCGCCCCTGACGACTGCACTTGTGGTAGTTACAGTTTTAGCGGTTCCAGCACGAGTGCGCCTGTTGAGCGTGCGTTTAGCAGTGGAAGAATTTTATGCATCCTCATCTTGCCAGATTATCTAATTTTGTATTTTTAAAGTGTAAATTTGGATAAATTACATTAACAATTCTTTTTGCATAAATAGTGGTGTTTTTTTCTGTACCACTGAATTGCGTGTTTCAGTGTGTCTTGATGTTGATGGACTTAGACTCGATCTGTAGTGACTTGGACTCTGATTCGAACTCCTCTGGACTCGGACTCGATTTGGACTTGGCTTAGGTGGACTCGACTAAATCACTGGAAGCACGTAATAAAAAGTGCAGTTACTCTGCTTTACTGTCCATTCACTTAAATTTCCTTAGCACCTCAATGACGAGCATGTACTAAAAGCAACTGGGAAACCAGTGCAGCTCGATATTAAAGTGTTGAACCTGCATTTCTTCCACTTGGATGGGGACAACTTGTTGGCTTGATTTTTTATTCCAAAACATTTGATGGTTAATGGGCTCCTATAATTAAAGTGATGTGGGACGTGGAAGAAAGAGTACAGTGCTTTGCGATGGACGTACAATGAAAACTTTTTTTGTACATTTTGAACAGTTTTGTATTTGTACACTTTAAATTACATATCTTACACATAATAAAAGCCTTGCAGTTTGATCACAGTTTTGGTTTATTGCTCTATCACAGTTGAAGCATTAGCATTTTCTGTAGCTGTCAATGATACCATGAATTATTGTTGGCTAAGATGATAATGATGATGATGACGGTGATGATGGCATTTCTGGCTTGTTTACTGAACGACACAGCCGACTGAAGGATTTCGATGGAATACGTGTTCCAATATAAAACAGGTAGTTGTAAACTTTATCCGTGTCGGCTGTTTCCTCAGTCTCGTTATCTTTGGTCTTGTCGTTGCAAGGGCTTACGCTGGTCTTGTCGCATGTCTCTCTTTTGTAGTGAGCTGTGTGTGGGTAATCTTCTTTGACACGTGGTTTTTCATCAGTATTGATGACTAATTTGATGCATGCTTTATCACTACTATCTTTAACTTGAACAGTTCCTTTACCATTCGTTTTCGGACTTGTTGCCTCTCTGGTGCTGATTTGTACAGGAAGTGTGTCTTTGGAGGTCCCAAGAACGTGAAGTGTTTTGTTCTGGCCTGGCTCAGCATCAACTCTTCGTTTAGCATCATCTCTGAAGCACACCTTTTCTTTCTTAACTTCAGGTGTGGCAGAAACTTGTTCATCAACATGTGGTCGTGCGCGAACATATACTTTGGAGTCGAGCTTTCCTTTGTCATTTGAGTTGATATGAGCAGTTCCTATGTTGTGTACGCTTTCTTCGTTGACCGGTTTTACATAAGTTGGACGTTTGACGTAATTGTTTACGTGAAGTCTTTCGTTGTTTCCCAATTGTTTGGTGGGAACTTTCTCTCCAACATCAGATTTTAGAGGAAATTTCTCTCCTAACTGAACAGTTTCGGTGTGGCTTGCTTTGATGTTGACTGTAGGTCGAGTCCTCATGGAGTCTCGAAGGTGACCATTTTTATCGTTGAGTTCTGCCTTCGCGGGAGGTTTTTGGCTTGTACTGGATCCATTAGACTTCTGATGTGTCTCGTTTCCTGCAGCAAAGTTAACAGTTGGAGTGATTGATTGAGCAAGAGTTGAGAAATTCTTTGATTTGGGTCATTTTATTTTGAAGCCTATGGAAATCGTGTAATGCAGTGCTGTCCAACCCGCGGGCCACATGCTGATTCTAAGTGGCCCGCCCCAGCACCCTAAATATTTGCAATTTCTATAAAAATGAAGTAAAAGACAAAGTCACTGCCTTAATTGCATAGCTATTCGTGCTTGAGCATTTATTTTTTTTACTGAACTATTGTAAAGCATGATACACATTCCATACATACACTATTCATTATTATTATTCCACAATTAATTTTAATACAGTTGATATTTTCAATAAATTTTAGTCGTTGCTTTTGAGTTTAATGGTGCGGCCCTCGGCTTCAAGAATAACTTCTTCAGTGGCCCGCGGGGTCAAAAAGGTTGGACAGCACTGGTGTAATGTATCAGACAAGTGTACAGGAACATAGAAGAAGAAGAGCAGTCCCTTAAGCAAGCCCTGAGGCAGCCATTTGTATGAAGTGTTAGCGACTTCATTCTCTTAGCTTCGGCATATGAGGGCGGGTGGCCAGTCCTCTCCTCTCTCTTCATCTTTCCACCGACAGTGCAGTCAGTGTACTCATTATACCTTGGTTGGCTAGGGGCTGCAGGTGGAGCAGAAAAATCGAACAAAATTTGTGCCCTGGCATGGATTTGAACCCTCTGACACATTTGACAGTCCAGCTAACCACTACACTATCGAATGTAAGTAAGCTTAGCGTAAATGCAAATCTCCGGAATTTCTCGGCACCACACAAATGTCTCATCAAGTTGACCAGGTGCTACATGCATATCAAATGAAGAGCTGCAAGAGCAAGGTTGCTTAATAGGCTTTAGTACCAGGTCAGAATCTAGAGATCAAGCCGAGCTGCTGAGGACACAGCTGCAGTAGAAATCGTAGGTGATGATGGTCGTAGGATGGTGCCGAGGCGGATCGAGGACGTGATTATACATTGAAAGCAGTTTGAGCTATGGCGCGATTTTCACATTTTAATGATGAGCTGAACCTATGCGACGTGTCAACACGGAGCAAAAATAAAGAAGGCAATTTGTGTCCGTGGAAGAGGCAGAGTCGGATCCCGAGACAGACTAGACCTATAGACCTATACAGTGTAATTGCGTCTATAACGAAGAGACCAATCGTTAACGGTTAACCTGCTTATATAGAACAACGGATATTCATTCAGAGCAAGTATGATGAGCAACTGCTGTTTTACAGGTCTATATAGAGGCAGAGGCGAAAATCTGTACATAACTTTGGGGGAAGACAAAACTTTCGGGGGCCGGATTTTTGCATGATTTTTGGGGGGACAGATAGGCTTAAGTCAAAACTTTGAGGGACAGTCCCCCACTGATTAGGGCATACCCAGCAGCACATAACAGTATTTCTGAAAATGGACTATGGTGCCTTATAGGCTAAATGTAAATATCAAGCAAAATCTAGCAACTTACATTGTAAACATTAACATTACATTAACTGAATATAGGCCTAATAGCCTATGTAATATTTGAACAAATCCATTGAGCAAAAGTAGGCCATATAAATGTATATATATATATATATATATATATATATATAGCCGAGGTAGGCTGTAGGCCTACCTGAACTGCGATCTGGTCTCGGCAATTCCCTTGCCACCGGAGTCTGGCTTCGAATGAGACGTCTGCTGCAGCGGGAGACGAGACCGACGGAAATTCGTCCGGCCAAATAGTCATCCTCATTGAAATCGGATTCGGGTGACGTAGACTGATCAGTCTCAGTCATCGCCCGTTTCGGTCTGCTGCGCACGTTTGCCGACACAGCCATTTGCAACTCTTCAATATCTTCAATATTGGTAAAGACACAATTTATTTACCAGTATGTAATCGTAATCGTAAACTCGAAACTTCTACAGCGCCCACAAAAGTGAAGTCGCGGGAACCAGTTTATTCACAGGCTCTCAATCAAAACAAAATCGATAGGCAGAGGGTCAAAATCCAGAGAGTCAGACAGGCAGGCGGCTAAGGTGGATGGTGTTTGGTGTTGAGACGACGAGGTAGACACTGCAGGGAGAAGTGTTGGATTCAGGATAGGCTTTCTCAAAAAGCAGTGTTTTCAGTTAGACCTAAATTCTGCAGTGTCGATCTACACATAATATTCCATGGCAGTTTCAGTCAACACACATTCCATGGTATTATTAATATTTTATTATAGGTTTTAGATGCAAATCTAATGACCGACGGCTCGACCGACTGGCCGACTGATTTGGAGTCCATAATAACCACTAGGCCTACAACTGCATGAAATTCAAATAAATAATGCTATCGGAATAGTAAACTGTAATGATGTAATCTGACATTTATAACGCATCGCTTCAAGAAAAACTCATCAGAATGCATCGCTGATTATTGTAGTTATAGGCTAATTATTGCCAAATACATAGGCCTACAGCCTTGTTGAAGTTGAACAAATGAGGCCTATTTGAGTTCAAAGAAGCATAACCAGCCCCTACACAACTGCTGTAGGCTATTATTAGGGCCAATTGAGGCCTATAGGGCTTGTTGATAATCTGCGTTCTATTGACAATCTGAGTCAATTTGAAAATTATTTCAATTTGTATAACTTTTCATCTCCTGTATAAGCCTTGAATACATGTATTCCTACTGACGGTCGAATATATGTTTCGTGTCAAATATGTGACCGTAACAAGTTGTCATCAGCTCGTGACAGCGGTTTTAGTAGGCGTCTATTGGACTGTAGCCCACAGCTTGCGTCACGTCATGTTCAGACTGAAGTGTGGACACAATTTCATTGCACGCCCAATATAGCCAAGAGGATAAATGATTCCCTCCCCACGGGGAGCAACCTGACCATGAATTAACTCCCCATTCGACTGTGGGAGCTTAGTCTTGGGCCTGGTCCCCAAGCCTTAAATTTACTCGCCATGAATGCCCTCGTCACTGTAGTAGACTGACGTAAGATTGGGCGCATAAGCCACTACATACACATACATACATACATACATACATACATACATACATACATACATACATACATATACATACATACATAGCCATACATACACATACATACATACAGGCATACATACATGGCATACTACATACATATGCGTGTGTACGTTATAAGTATAATTGCTGGGCTGTCTCTGGTTATAAAACTGGGGAATCATTGAACGGGAGTCACTTCTTTATTTACGGGAGCAAATCCGAGCAATGCTTAGTAGCCTATTCCATTGGCGTCTGCGAACTCCAACGAAGAATGCCTGGCATCGAAATGTTATAGGCCTAGAAGTATGATGCACTTGCAAACTGAAATTTTATCACGTATTATAACACTGCGAGATATAACAATAGCATAGGCCTATTTGTGTAGTCAAGGCGTGAGCACCTCTATAAGTGTGTCTCATAGGCCTATTGACGTTATATAAATGTGTAATAAGGCTCGATTAGGCTACAATTAGGCCTATACTCAATTCATTAGGACTCTTACCTTACTGAAATGTGGTTCATCCAGTATACGTTATGAAGGTCTCGTGCTGATCTCCGTTTATAGTCTCGTCACTGTCTAGCCAGCGTTAAAGTCGTAACCGTTTAAACGCTTTTATCGGGCTTCATAATCAACAAAAACTTGAACTTGATATCGTATATAGCCTGATGATGCTGTCGGCTGCAGCTCTGCGCATAAACACAGGTGCGAGATAGGCCTACAATGCTAGTCTGTTATGCAAGGTGACGGCGTTACGCCACCAGTCTGCGGTCTATCTTGACAATCTTTCAGATATGAACGTGATTCAATTGGCTTAAGCTGAAGTGTCTTAGGTCTTTTCAAAACCCACGTCGGTGTTTACACAGGAAATAGGCAATCACTTGACTGGACTGTTCGATCCAGAAAGCAAACGCCCGCAACTTCAGTTCACATCTGATTAAGTTAGTTTATTTAGAAGTTAGAAGGTCTATTTCATAGAATAGATAGGTAGAATAAATAATATCTAGTTTTAGTAAGACTTTATAGTCCTTCAGAGCTGTTCCTTCTACTTCTTTCCAACGCATTCACAGACGTTTCTCGTTATAGGGCCTACTATGACTCGGAGCGTTCATTTTCGTCGAACAATTGGTCCATCAAATAGCTACGCCACATGTGCACAGCAGCACATGCTGAACGCTGTGCGATAAATAGATGCATCGTGACCTGTAGGCTACTATTCGCTGGTCTAATGAAACTATCGGAAAATTTATATCTTAATTTCTCATCCCGCCTACCGCAGTTTACACAATAAATCATAAGCACGTATATAATATTGGCGCACACACACACACACACACACACACACACACACACACGCACACACACACACACACACACACACACGCACATACACACACACACACACACACACTAACGCACACACACACACTAACACACGCACGCACACACACACACACACACACACACATACACACTCACAGTAGTCGGCTTGTCGTCAAATCTATTGTATAAGAGCCTATAACAGTAGGTCTTTATTGTCGTCCTTGTAACTGGACCATTAGATAACATAACCGACGTCGTGCACGCTTCACCTACACCGTCACGCCTCAATCAACAACAGGATGTACGCATTTTTATAGCATGTACCAATATTTAAATAAAAACAAATCAGTGCTATCTGTTGGTTCTCCCTCCGTTCCCCTCTGTCTGCATGCCTGTGTCTGTCTGTACCTCTGTCTCTGTTTATATGTCTGTTTCTCTGCCTCTCTGTCTCTTTCTCTGTCTCTGTCTCTGCGTCTGCCTCTGCCTCTGTCTCTGTCTCTCTGTCTCTGTCTCTCTCTCTCTGTCTCTCTGTTTCTCTGTCTGTCTGTCTGTCTCTGTCTCTCTCTCTCTCTCTCTCTCTCTGTCTCTCTCTCTCTCTCTCTCTCTCTCTCTCTCTCTCTCTCTCTCTCTATATATATATATATATATATATATATATATATATATTAGTCCCATACAGCAGCTGGTTAGTTCTACGGCGGTAGGCTCGTGCTTTGAAGAATTTCTGTTGCTGGTGGAGCGTGCTTTGGCGTTCACCGTTGTTGCCCTGAGGTGTTGTCCTCTTGTAATTGTTTTATTGGTGTTAATGTTGGTCAAAAGTCAGACGACCGTTCAACGGTTTCACACGCATATCAAAGAGACCGCCGCCTTTATTATTGTTATTTTTATTAAATTAAATTCACTGAAAAACTAAGTACTCTGAATACGAGCACGCAGACTGTGTGACAGATGCACAAGCACGGTCTAATGACTAATTGTGATGGCTTGATCATGCCATAGCTGCAGGGCAATTATATAAGGGAATGATAATGATAATAAATAATAATAGGCCTAATATTGATCAATCAATCAATCAATCAATCGTTTATTTGCCAAACAACGATAAACAATAATATTACAAATCAGATTGCACTTTTAAGTATGGATTGTTGAATGCCACAAGGGAAGGCCCTGAAGGGATCAAAGATCCCGCTAAGTAGGGACACCTCTATGTAATTTCAATAGAATATGTGGCGACCGAAAGATGCTTTACTAAGTATAACAGTTGTTGACTTGATTAACATAAAAAATCTTAACTAACCTTAACTAATTTAAACTAAATATCGAAAGTAAAAGGAATGAGTGGGAAGTGAACAGTTAAACACATGGAAATAAAAGATTAATACATCAAAGCATTAATAATCACCTTCAACTAAATAAGTGCGAAGCTTATTCTTAAACAGTGTAAGTGAGGGAGATTTTCTGATTTCTTGAGGAATTTTATTCCAGGTAGTGGCACCAATAGATTTTATTGAGAACTGACGAGTGTTAGAGCGGGCAAAGACACTTCTATAATTTACGGAGTTTCTTGTTAAGTGGGAGTGAACCTCTGAGGCAAGATTAAAGAATCCCTTGTACACTGGAGGTAGTAGGCCTCGGTTGTACTTGTACATAAATTCACCGATTTGGAACAGCCTGAGCTGCTCTAATTTTAATACTTTAAAGTTAACAAATAGAGGGTTGGTATGAGATCCATAAGTAGTACCAGCCACTATACGAATCACCCGTTTTTGCAAAGTTATCAGTCTTTGTAACCTTGTAGTGTAGGTTGAGGCCCATACTAGATTACAATAAGCTAAATAAGGATATATTAGAGAGTAATACAATTTTAAACGAATGGATGGAGGCAAGATATGTGCAGTACGGGCAATGATTCCGGTGTTTTTAGCAATTTTGGAGGAGATACTTTTTATGTGATCTTTCCATGTCATGTGCTGATCCACATAAACTCCCAGAAATTTTGTGGACTCAACTCGGGAGAGAGGAGTCCCATTAATACTTAGTATATGAGACTTAAACAAAATAAAATTCGTCTTATTTAAATTAAGAGTAAGTTTGTTGGCACAAAACCAATCAGCTGCAAGCGATAGTTCAGCATTTACAATTTGGAATAAGGTGTCCAGAGAACTATGGGAGTAGAATACGTTCGTGTCATCTGCAAATAATATAAAGTATAAGCGGGATGAGACATTAGGGAGGTCATTTATGTATATGAGGAATAACAGAGGGCCTAAGTTAGATCCTTGAGGAACCCCAAATTTAATAGCTCTTAGATCAGAGAAAAGACCATTACAGTAGACACATTGCAAGCGATCTTCTAGGTAACTATTGAACCAGTGGAGTTGGGTACCACGTATACCATATCTTTCTAATTTGCGCAATAGAATGCCATGATCAACCGTATCGAAAGCCTTAGCAAGGTCAAAGAAAATTCCTAATGAGTATTCGTTTCTTTCGATTGCAGCCGATATTCTATCCTGCATGCTCAATAGAGACATAGAGGGAGAGTGTCCGGCTTGGAAGCCATGTTGAGATGGGAAAATTACATTGTTTTTAGTGATAAATTTATACAGACGCTAAGGATAAGGATAATAAGAATAGGAACAATAGGCCTAATTGACTTTTTTACAATTTTTTGCTGCGGAATGGCTAGGCCCTATAGTCTTCGCTGATGTCTGACTAAAAAAAATGGTTGAGACAATTTTTACTCTAGTAGGCCTACTCAGAGTTGCATATTATATATGAGGCTAAATAGAATTTCAACTGCGGATGATATATTTCCGATACTGCGTATATTCAGAAGGTGGCACCACAAACTGAAATGAAACAAAATTACTCTTAACAATTCTTCCAATCAGAGGAATACGCGGACACAGCATCTTCTACCATCTGCCATCGAAGGACTGCTTGGTGGTGTTGTGGTTCGTGCACATACGTCGCAGGCTTCGAATTCGAAGCCTGTCGTGGCTCCTCTTCTACCGACGCTTCGTGCCCATGAACTCCGAACACTGTTTACCATCGATGGTGTTTACCATCAGCTGTGAATGGGAATTCATCGGTTGGACTCTGCTTGCCTGCGGAGATCGCCCGTATACCTACTGGTGCCTATTCATCTGAGAAGCCTACTATGTCTGTGGATTAACTTTTTGTTGTTAATGACTTTAACATCGTTTAGATTGGCGCAGGCAGAGCTTTCGAAAGGTACTGAAAAGGCGCTACAGTAAATTAATGCGTAGATTGTAATTGTAATTGTAATTTGCAACTTATATTGCGCCGGTGTACAATGCACAAGGCATCAACCGATGACACCAAAACCAAGTCGTAATCAGGTCAACATGCAGAAGATCAGTCCGTAAGACAAAGAGGCAGCCTGTAGTGGATAAGCAATTGAAAGAGGTAAGTTTTCAGATAGCCAAGATGTCCGACGCCCATTCTACAATTATAGTAAGGTTAGTATCAATTTCTAAGGATTCAACGGTCACAGCAGCTATAAGATAAACTAATTGAACTACGGTTTACGAGCCATCAGAATTGTCCAGACTGAAAGAAACATAGTGCGGACGTGAAGAACCTAGAAATCTTTGCGAGCAGCAGAACGGATAGTTCGGCGATTTGGTTGACTCATAAGAGTCATAACTGGAGCAAAAATCTATTTGACGTATGATGAAACAGTGTCAAACATCGAGGATTGTTTAAGCAGGAAACGAAAGAGGGGTCTCTCGCTCATCTTAGGATATTTGTGAGTAGTTTGGTTAATTGTTTACTGTTCGGTTGTCATACTTAAGGACATACGTGTTGCTTGTTTTCGGCGGTCCTGGCAAACCCGGGCCATGTTCTCCATAGGTTTCTTCCTCCAAAAAAGCTGTTGGCCTATTCCCTTCGCGGTCACATGACCGTGTTTTACCTTTAGCTAATCATAATATGAAAAAAACTTTTATAGTTAGAATGCTTTATTCATATTGACTATTGATTGTTTATTGTTTATTATATATGATGTATGTACACCAGAATGCGGATTGCAACTGGTTCAATAAAGAATATACTTACTTACTTACTTACTTACTTATAATAATTCAG
Organism: Aporrectodea caliginosa; assembly: GCA_020284085.1. Lineage (NCBI taxonomy): Eukaryota > Metazoa > Annelida > Clitellata > Crassiclitellata > Lumbricidae > Aporrectodea > Aporrectodea caliginosa. The sequence goes on from JACEVL010000201.1 coordinate 827,636, forward strand.
TGTAGGCTAGTGCCATGACGCATCTCAAACACGGACACAACGTCATTTTCAACTGCAGCCATTTTCATTGTATTGTATGGTATTGCATTTAAAGATTTATAAAGAGTCTATAACAGTGCACAACAATCAGAGGCGCTCCCAGTGCGAAAGTCTCCGAGAATAAAGACAAGTTTTGAGGTAGCGAAAAGATGCAACAGGGCCACCGGATAGTATAGTGGTACGAACTAAGGGGAAGTTGAGTCCATGGTAAAGGGCCAATGCAGGCAAAAGAGCGGGGCTGGGCTATGGCAGTTCTCACACGATGAACAAAAAGGTCAAGACGATCTGAAGAGCGGAGCGAACGAAGGGAAGCAGCAGAGGTAGGCCGACGTATGATTCATGTTGACTATACGCATGGTCATAATTATACGCTTCGTAATTTTATTTCTTAGGACTTTGAAATTAAACTAATGGTAAATTATACGTGCAATTGATTTGAGTCTTTCAGCTAACTGACGACCATTAGAATATCGAGACAATTTGAGAACAAAGACATGGTGTTAAGCGAAACGTTTAATTCGACGTTAAGCTATAACAGACAAAACTCGCAACTAACATATCCGAACTACTTGTCTACCACTAATGAAAGCTTCGGGTGAAAATCCTCTGACGAGTGAATTGTGAAGAAAATAAATATGTCACAGACATTTTTCAAGACGTGTGGCAAAACTATTATTGAACCTACACTGCAGATTCGAGAAATTGTTGGGCGAAACGTGGACGAAACAAAAAATAGTATTGTTCTGTTGATATGTCAGATCGTGCGGACTTCTTTCAGTCTATAACGCTCACCATAGCCTAAGCGCGGAGGAGCGCGAAGAGAGAGCAAGAACTACGGCAGATTTCTTTGCTTGGATCTTTGTCTTCATAGAAAGCAAGTGACATCAATAGTCGTCAAGTTCGATTCCGGGACCACGTCGTGATTTCTTGCCCTAAAATCAACAGCAATAACACTAGAACAGCTGTACAAGCTTACGGTTGCTAATGTGCGAGGTTTGTTATTGAAAGAGCGAGACAGTGGCAGAGTGAGATAGTAATTAATGGTAGGCCTATATATCCACTTGAGCAGGAGGACAGTGCACGGGTGAACTGTTAAAGACAGAATCATTCAAGCAGAATGATTAGATTAGATTAGATTAGGTTAGATACTATGATGACAACGAAGATGATGATTTTCATCAGCATCGCTTTTATCATCATATTTATCATCATGATACTGATTATGAGGATAAGCATTCAACGATGCCACGACAACGATGATGATGGTGATGATGATGGTGATGATGATGACGATGATGATGATGATGATGATGATGATGATGATGATGATGATGATGATGATGATGATGATGATGATGATGATGATGATGATGATGATGATGGATGATGATGATGATGACGATGACGATGACGATGACGACGACGACGATGACGATGATGATGATGATGATGATGATGGATGATGGTGATGGATGATGGTGATGGTGACGACGATGATGATGATTCTCCACTCGATCATGATGCGACTGAATACTTGGCTCACAATCAATGGGCTACTATAGCTGTTGATTGTGGCTGAGCCGGGGTTTCGGGTCTTGGCTCGTAGTTTGCAAAGGATGCTGTCCGCATCCGATGCCCTCTCTTCAGCCTCCTGCAAGTCCTGCTGAGCCTTGCGATACTTGGCTAGGTTGATTGTTGCGATCTCTTCCTATAAATAGTATACACTGCGATGTAGACCTAATAGAACGAATTTAATAGAATCACATCGTAATATTGTGAACGTAATAGAAGCACATCGTAATAGAATAAAGTATAGCAAAGTTTAATAGAATTATACCGTAATACTGTCCTGTATAGAATGAATTTCATCGAATCACATCGTATTAGAATGAATTTTATAGAATCACATCGTTCTAACACGAATTGAAGTAGTGTTACAGAATCACATTGTAATAGAATGTATGTAATTGTAATAGAATCACATCGTAAGAGATAGAATGTAATGCAATAACATCGTTATAGAACGAATATGATATCAACAAAGGGGCGCTATATAAATTTTTGGAATGAATGACTGAATGAATGATAGAATGACATCGCAATATAATGAAGTTTAGTGTAGTAGAATCACATCGTGATAGAACGAATGTAATATAGAATTACATTGTAATGAATTGTAGTAAAGTACAATTGCTCTTATACCTTTTGTAAGATGCTTTTTAGACATACCGCTTCTTCGATCTGTCTCTTGAACGTCTTGACCTTCTGCTGGAGTGCGTCGATATTTTCGAGGAGCCCAGCCTTCGTCTTCTGCTCCTCGTCGACCTGGGTCAGAACCTCCTTGACTCGACGATCCAGCTTTTTGATGGTCTTCTGTGCTTCTTCGTAGCGCCTCAGCTCGGCTTCCGACTGAACCTCGAGCTCAGCGATGCGCTGTTCCAGCCGCTGAGCGACCTTCTTGTTGCCCTTGATGGCGGCTGCTTCGATCTCCTCCAGGCGGGACTGGAGATCTCGAGTCTGAACCTCGAGCGACACGCGCTGCTTTTCCAGCTGGCTGGATCGGTCTTGCTCGCGACGAAAGTCTTCGGTCACGTGAGCAATGTCACCAGTTAACCTCTTGACCTGTTCTGTAGCAGACGACAACTCGCCCGCATTGCCATCCAACTCATTCTATAGCGCCAGCGAAATGACACAACAGAACCAACAATCATAATAATAGAATTAACACATTTTGCGTTAGTTATATCTTGTTGTGTCATTGATCTTATAATTAATTTTAATTATTATGACATATAATTTTATTATTTATACATTAAAAGTCCTTTACTTGCTCATTAAAATTAGGGTTTTCGGTTATGTGAAGATACAATTGATGAAATCGTTTAGGTCCAAACTATAAATAGAAAAAATCATAAATAAAGACGTTTTCTAGGACAGTCAAGGATGAAATTAAAGTATGAGCAAATGTTTCAAATACATTGTTGGTAGCATCCGAACGAACCTGAAGCATCTGAACGTCGTTTTCGAGCTTCTTCTTGGCTACCGTCAAGGACGTGATGGAGGTCCCAACTTCCGCCACCCGATCGAGCGCCTCCTGCAGCCTACCCTCTGCCGTCTTCTTTGCCTTCTCGCACGACTCCAGCTGCGCCCTCGCTTCATCGAGCTCGACGTTGGAGGCATTGAATCGGCGCTCAGCGATCACCAGCTGTTCCTGAACTTCGTCGCGGCCTCTACGCTCCTCTTCAAGCGCCATCTGAAGCTCTGCCAGCTGCGGAAGCAGTCTCTTGGCGTTCTTTTCCGCCTCGGCCCTGCCGCGGTTGGCTCCGTCCAGACCAGCTTCCAGTTCGTTGATGTCCGACTCCAGTTTCTTCTTGGCTCGCAGGGCTTCCGACTTTCCGCGCGTTTCCGCCTCCAAGCTGGCCTGCAGCGATTCCATGGCGCGCTGGTGGTTCTTTCTGAAGTGGAAACCAATTGGATTCTAGTCTCATTTAGTCTCAAGGCGTTTAAAATGGCGCTATATAAACCATGCACTTGATCACCAGATTAATACAAAGGCATGCGAAATAAAGAGGCAGCCAAGGAAGATAAGAGCGCATTGCTTACAGGCCAGTGTTTATCTGAAACAGCAGCAGAGGGGAAGAGCAATAATTGCGAAAGTTCTTCAGGTACAGAAAATGCCCCTTCAAACTATATGCCAGCTCGGCATCGACTTAATTGGAGGCAGATAAACGCAAGTTACCGAATATCGGTATAATATGGTGTAAAACTGATATTTAGTAGTATAGTCTGGAAGTGAAAGACGCTCGAGAGTTTTAATGCTGCCGACCACGGTTATGTTTGCGTTTAAACCAGGATATTCAGCAACCCCATTTCGAGAAAGGTGCGTTTGTAAGTAGTGTCTAGAAGAGCAGACACTATACAGAACACATGCAGACAAGTAGAATAGCCTATTGTGCTGCCTTTGCCTCTGTCTGTCTTGTAGCTAGGATAACCCTTTCGTTGGAAGTAATCGCTGTGACCTTCTTTTATTCAAGAGTGTGTTTCTGTGAGCTATATAGTCTGATAACCTTATATTATAATTATGGGTCTTCTCATCTGCTAAGAGTGAAACACTGTCTGATTGCTCTCGAAATTCAAATTGACTTAGACCCTAATTGCCATAAGCAACTGAGTCTGCTTTAGATCAGTATGTATTCCTCCTACAAAAAACACAGAAGGTAGATAATAAAAATACAGTACAGGTCAGAGTGTAGCAGCATTTAGTGATGTAACTCTAATTACAGTAATTAGTGTTTCATTGCTTTACTAAAGGCTGTAGGTGTCTAATTGCTGTCAGAGAGTGAGTCAGGGTTATGTCAACTGTTTCACAAGGTCACATGACTCCCTTGTATTTCTGGCTTCTCGTCTTACCGTGTGGCTTCGAAGTCAGCTTCCTTTTCCGCCAAACCGCGCTCGATGGCTGCCTTGACGTCTGGGATTTCCAGAAGGGCTTTCTGGGCCCTGGCCTCGGTCTGCTCCAGGGCCGTGTCGGCCTCTTCCAGCGCCGCCTGGAACTCCTGCTTTTCCAGCTCGTGACGCTTTACGAGCGCCTGGTAATCGCGGATGTTGTGCTCCTTCTCTACCAGTTGGTTGTTCAGTTCTGACACTTCATCTGTTGAAAGAGCAGAAAAATACTTACATAAGAGAGGGAACAGGTCTGTAGACATCAATCAATCAATCAATCAATCAAAATGTTTATTTTGCAACCAACTAACAAAAAATCATCAGGTTTACAACAATACTTAACTACTATAGGCCTGCTAGGCTGCTACCATGCACAAAAAACGGACAAAAGGTCAGACAAGGTCAGACATCAATCCTTAGATGCATGGCATAGGGATTGAATGACCTATAAGCCGAAGCACAAATATGATAGCAGCAATATAATGGCAGGACGATCCTTACTTGCTGGTCCTGCTTTTTAACAGCAAGTTTTCATAACACTAGCAAAGTCTAACGTTCATTTTGAATCATATTTCAGATGCGATGAAGGCTGAACGCAGATAAAAAATACGAAAAGACACCAGACACTCAATAACCCTCCAGACACGACCAACAGACTGTCTAGCACTGTCTGATTATTTTGTCTTTTTTAATGCTATTTAAAGGGCTGATTACTGATGAAATCGTCTGGACAGTTTCTTTTATTAATTAAGTTCCTTTTATTAATTAAGTTTCTTCTATTAATTAAGTTTCTTCTATTAGTTAAGCATAGATCTCATTTACTCCATCCGGTTGTCCGTCAGTCCGTCCGTTCGTCCGTCCGTCTCTCCCTCCCTCCATCCATCCATCCATCCGTCCGTCAATCCGTCCGTCCTTCCATTCGCCAGTCCACCCGTCCCTATCCTCCGTCCGTCCGTACTTCCTTCTTTCCTTCCTCCGTCCCCTCTCTTCCTTCCTTCCCCATTCCTTCAGCCATCCTTCCTCCTCCCTTCCTCCCCTCCTTCCTTCCGTTCTTCCGTCCTTCCTTCTTTCTTTCTTTCCTTCCTTCCTTCCTTCCTTCCTTCCTTCCTTCCTTCCTTCCTTCCTTCCTTCCTTCCTTCCTTCCTTCCTTCCTTCCTTCTTCCTTCTTCCCTTACTTCCTTCCTTCCTTCCTTTCTTCCTTCCTTCCTTCTTCCTTCCTTCCTTCCTTCCTTTCTGTCTTCCTTCCTTCCTTCCTTCCTTCCTTCCTTCCTTCCTTCCTTCCTTCCTTCCTTCCTTCCTTCCTTCCTTCCCTCCTTCCCTCCTTCCTTCCTTCCTTCCTTCCTTCCTTCCTTCCTTCCTTCCTTACTCCTTCCTTCATTCCTTCCTTCCTTCCTTCTTTCTCTTTATCTCTCTTTCCTCTTTCCTTTCTTCTGTCTTTCGTTACTTCCTTTGTCCTTCCTGATGTGTGCAGTACTAGGAAAGCTCTATATAAATTCTGATATTAGATTCGTTTCTATGCACTTTATTTTACCTGCGAGCTTCTTATTGTCCTTCCTTGCATTTTCGAAGACGCTTTGGGTCTCGTCCAGCTGAACCTTCAGTTTGTTCATCTCCTGAGATAGGGCTCGATAGTCGTTCTCAGCTGTTTTCAATTCTGTCTGCAGATCGGCAATCTTTGACTCTGCATCATCAACCATCTTTTCCAACTGTCGTTGCCTCTTCTCTGCCTGAGAGCTAATGGACCGTGCCTAAAGCCAACGCCAGTCAAGTGTAAACTCTCGCAATTTATCAGAACCGTATACAATGGAGAACAGCTAATTCGAGGTCGCTGAACCAAACCAACTTTATTTAATGGCCAGCATCAAGAAAGGTTCTGCCTAGAGCCACTGATATGAGTTTGAGAAGATGAAACGGCTGAATATAATGACTTGCCGTCAGTTACAGTCATTGCTTTCTGTTGCAGAACAATGATAGCTTCCTAGAAGAGTTCATAAATCAGTAGATAACGATGCAATAGAATTACCTCTGTGCGCATAATTGAATCTGAATCTACCTTAGTGAGTGAGAACACTAAAGAACTGAAATCTCCTTTAGTTTCAGTGTCTTATATTGCTCATGCTTGTTCACCAGAGTGCTGTTTGGCAGCTGGTTATATTAAAGAATAAACTTACTTACTTACTTACTTAACGTCTAAAAGTAACCGACTAAGTAAGTTGCTGAGCAATTATCACATAGACAAAGGCTACAATCATCGTCTAAGTAAATAATTAATTATCTAAGTGCATGGACTAAGAAGCAAATACTTGAGTCGACAGACAGGGAGACCGGAGACATAAAGAAAGTTAAGGAAATTAAGGAATTGAGAGTGAGTGCCTGAATGCATGAATCAATGAGTAGATGAGTGTGTAAGTGAGCGAGTGAGTGAGTAAATGAGTAAGTAGTGAGCTGACCTTCTCTGCGTCGGCCAAGACATCTTCCATTTCTGCCTGCAGACGATTCTTGGCCTTTTCGGCGCCGCTGGCTTTGCTAAGGGCGGCCTCGAGCTGTGCCAGAGCTTCCTGGAGCTTGACGTTCAACTTGCGCTTAACTTCCTCGACCTCTTGATTAGCCGCTCCTGCCATTTGTGCCTCGAACTTCTGCTGTGCGGAAGCCAGTTCACCCTGAGCCTTAGCCAAGAGACGCTCGGAGTCACCCCTCAGTCGCTCTTCCTCTTCCAGATGTTCCTTGAGCTGCGTCAGCTCATCTTGAGCCGTGCGAAGGTCACCCTGGGCCTTGGCTCGAAGTTGGACCTCTTCGTCGAGAGAGGCCTTCGTGTCTTCCAGCTTCTTCGAGATCGTCTGCTTGACCTTGCTCACTTGGTTGAACTGACCCTCGACCTCTTCCAGATGGCGGGTCAGGTCAGCGATCTCTGACTGGGAGTGACTCTTCTGAGCCTTTAACTCGGCTATCTCCCGTTGGGCCTGTTCCAACTTTCCCGTAAACTCGGAAACGGAGACCTCCAGCTGTTTGCATTGCTTGTCCGAAGAACCCTGGAAGATATCAGACTCGTTAAGACGAGGTAAGTAAATGCCTGTTAACAAAAGTAAGTTAAGGCAAACTAACACAAGGCAAGTCAAAGTATAAAGTGCTATTATAAATAAGCTTAAGAGAATTTAGGTGAGGTTAGCATAAGGTAACTGCACATTTTTCATAATGCTTCTTGGATAAAAGGTTCTTTAAACGGTAATATAAATCTACAGTGGACAGTTTAAACAGAACGCATTTGCCTAAACCTGTTAATTTACTTTTCACTCATTCTTAGCAGGTAATTTAATTAAACACCAGAACCATACACTGTAGTTGATAAACGCACAGCACGAATTAATGACACCTGAATGTAATCTAGTATGCTCAAGCACACTGTGGCGGTCCAAAATGAAACGTAGCGACATATATAATTTGCTTACCTTTGCCTTAGTGACGCGTTCAGTTTGGCCGCGAACGTCATCCAGTTCCTCTTTCAGCTGATTCTTCTCCTTCTCGACCCTGTTTCAATTGCAACCAGAAACAGTAATCGTAGTCGTAAGCTACTAATATATGAAGCGCTGCTCTAAAGCTAAGCAGGGCACCAGTTTATTCACGAGCGCTGCGTCAAGTCAAAGGGTTGTCCAGCGATTGTCTACGGAAGTTCCGACTCCGATTGCCAGAGAGAGGAGGCAGAGGAGCAGAAGAGTGAAACAATCTGGAGTTTACCTCTACAATTGCGTAAGTTTCTCTTACATTGTCTTACATATGTAAATGTATACAATTTGTGTATATTTATTTGATAGAGTGAAGAATGTAAGACTGAAAAGAGTTTTTTGATCGTAGAATAATGATCATTGGCATAAAGGAGAGCCTTACGTGGGAACAAAACAGATGATATGAATACCCTAGAGTGAAAAACAAAGACACGAAGACATGTTGGTTCTTTCAAATTTTTCATTGTAATGTAATGGGTGGTATAATTGTATTACATTGATAAGGTCAAGTCGACAGTAACGGATGACTGATAAAAATGTAAATGTAATATTAATCACAAATTCATATAGCGCCTCTTCAAAAGCGCTTCATCAGAGGCGTTAAAGTGAAGACAAAGTAAGAAAAGGCTAGGTAACGTAAGGTCAGGTAATACCAGGGGTAAATAGTACTGCAAAGAAGCTTATAGAATTGAGTAGAGTTGAGATATGATATTCAACTGAATAAGCAGTTGGCTCTAAAATAAATGTCACCCCAATGAGTGGTAGTAATTTAGAGAGTGTTATTTTCGTACTTGATTTTGACTTTGTTCATTTGGTCGAGCTGTTCCGAGAGTTCATTGATGGAGTCCTGCTGCTTCTTGCGGATTGCATTGACCTGAGCGTCTCGCTGGTTCTGAGCATCCTCTAAGTCCCGCTTTAATTTGCGAAGCTCCGCTTCCCGCTTGTTATTCAGTTCAATCTAATTGAAAGACAAAGTAGGCTACGATGTTTTTCGATGTAAATTTGTCATGTATGTTTGAGCACTAACTCGATTTCCCCGCCTATTCAACAAAATCAGCTGAACGAGACAATAAAATTCCAAATAGCTCGCAGTTAACATTTCTCGTAGGTTGGTTCCACGTGTGTGCATGGATCCGACACTGGTGACTCTTTCAGCTTACAGTGCATTGTTTTGCTAACTGATGTGATATATTTGTTCGTAATGGCATTTGACATCATAGCGGCTTAGCGCATACAGCACCTCTTAGTAGATCTAGATACCATGAAGGGGCGCTACATAAATGTTCAATTACATTACATTAAGGTGCGTAAATAACTCAAGCCTACTTAGTTAGACTAAAACTAAGTCCCATTGATGAATCATATTCCTATAGATGTCACTCTTACATGCACGCGCAGGTCTTTCCCTTAGTTGCCACAAGTTACAGATCGCACCCTCACGACTACGGCGCCTCGAAGCTTTGACATCGGAGTCTAGTCTAACCTAATACGCTAACTCTTGAAGTGCATATCTGGAACCAACAGCTTCTATAGGACGGCTTACCTGCGCTTGCGTGGTGCCACCTACTTCCTCCAGACGCTCGTTGAGTTCATCAAGTTCACGCTGAAGATCAGCCCGTTGCTTTTCAGCCTTAACAACAAACATCGTAATTTGTTAATAAAGAATTTCACACATGTGTTGGCCCATCTACCGTACTAGATTGTAATGTTAAAGGTTTATACGTAGACCCTGTTAAGTATATTTACTTTATTTGCATTTGTATATAAAATGCAATGTAAGACGCATGCTGGTATTTACAATATGGCCTAATTCAATTTTTCAATTAGGCCTAACATAGAAACGTCAATCTTATAATTTTGGTTTGCATGGCTCATTACAATTTTAATGAATTGTTTGCCTGCTCTCATCTATTTCTTCGTTCATTATTTTCGAAGTTATCAGTTATTACAACTGGTTATTAGCCTTAAAATGTATGCTGCGAATTGGATAAAATGAGGCCTAGTTGTCTTTCTCTACATGCATATCCTTAGTTGTAATTCTTAATTACATGTTACAGTATTGTATTACATTGTATTGCATTGTTATGTATAACTTGTAATGTGCATTTGTCAGCCGAGAGGTCGGAGGTTCAAATCCCCGTCAGAGCAGATAATTATAATTGTGTCGAGAGTTCTACTCCACCTACACCTCGTAGCCAACTCAGCCATAATGAGTACACTGACCATATACTATCGGTGAGAAGTTCAGACGGCAGTGAAGAGGACTGATCGTATGCCGAGGCTAAGATAATGAAGTCGCTAACACTCCATACTCAGTGGCTGCCTCTCAAGGCTTGATCTTCTTCTTCTTCTTGTGTTCATTGTGCTGCATTTATATGGTATTTATTGTGTTGCATCTATTGTTGTATAGTATTACATTGTATTGTATTTAAAACTGGTTTGCATTCTGTTTACTTTCGCTCTTCCGGCTCTTTCTGCTTCCGTTTGCTCCTCGCGTTCATCAACTGCAATCTAAAAAAATCAAATTATTACGCAATTGCTATAGTACTTTATCAACAGTTGCACAAATCTGAACAAACTCTCAAACGCACGACCGAAAATGTTCGTTCATATACTAAATATCAAGATGCCGACGAGTTACATAATAATGAATAGTCGCCTAGAACATCATGCGACGTTTCTTAATAATGTGATGTAATGTACCAAGGCCACAAATGCCTTTAACAGATTCCCATTTATTAAAACCAAATAATATAGAGTTCCAACATGAGTTCAAATTTCTACGGTTGAGGCTATAGTTACCAACAGTTAACTCTTCCGACCAATTATTATATATTATGAGCTACATAATAATAATGGTAGTGGCAATGGTGATGGTGTGGTGGCATTAGAAACGAAAATCAACTGGCGCTATAGAAGTCAATTAGATTAGTTTATTGCTATGGCGTATGTTATGAATGTTACCGTATATTATTATTTGGCTGCCTTCGTGAGGTAAGGCGCTATATAAATGGCCATTTACATACATTTGAAGGCCTCTATCTATTAAATTAAAGTAATTAATGATGCGGTGTGGACCGTGGGGTGTTATATGGTATCTTAGATGCTTACGACATTATTTTACTCATCCGTGTATGGTCTTCAGGTCATGCTGAATGGCTGCTTTGCAGCCAGCAGTGCATTTTTAACTTCAGTTTAACTGTATTAAGTCTCGTTGCGTACAATATGGTCAAGTCTGTTCCAAGTCAATTTATCAGATGTCACTGGGTGTGCATTAAATTCCTGGGTTGATTCCCTTAAGTAGTTAAGTGTGCTTTTAGTGGGTGGCCGTGGACGTGTAACCTTTGATGTCGATTCTTTGAAACGGTCGTTCTACCAGACGTGTAATTGTACAGCGTCTCATGCCTTTAGTTTTAATGCATCTCAGGTTACAAAGGACCTACTTCTTTTCCCTTTTGTTGTACTCCCTGAGTCCCTCCCTGCCTCGACTTCATCAGCAATACAATCGAACGATCTGAACGTATGCTGGAATTCTGCATATCGTCTTATACTTGAGTTTAAGAAATCAGAAAGTGTCAAAAGTGTTATAAATGGACTTCGAAGACTGTAGTTTATTTTCTGGCGAAAATACGCCGTCGTATATTGTATTTCCATTTGTACTTATTCGTAAATGTTGCTATTCATAATTCATTGTGAACATACTCACTAGATAATTATCATAGTGAGGTTTGCCAAAGTAACTTGCTTTGGTATTCATGAGAAAAAACCCAGAATACTATTGCCCAGCTGTATAGCAATTAAGTTTGATGACATGTGTATAGTGAGCTGAACTGCTGTTGAATCTAGTTGACGCTTTATGTCTTTTCTCTTTTGTATCGGGTTTGGCTCTCGTCTCTGTCTCTCTGGCGTAATAAAGGTGTTCACGTAAGAAAGTAACCTCTTCCATTAGACGACAGAGCTACGGATGCCATTAATTTCGAAATAAGGAACTACAGTAGCTATTCCTGAAGAAGAGTATACCGATGCAGATGCTTGATTGCATGCACACGCGCACACACCACACGAATATACATTTGAGATGCGAATGCAGACGACAGCAGCGAGTCCACAGGGTCTGCATAAGTGCATTTGTATACGACATTCCGGATGGCATACCGGAAAACTCCCACGAAGGGAATACCAAAAAACACACACACACAATAAGGCCTCAGTATAATTTTTACATTGGTTGTTAATTCCTATAGCATGCATAATAAACTACAGGAAATATAGAAGTATACACTCACATGCCTGTTTTCGACATTATGTGCTATTCAAGTTTTATACAGATTTCTAAGAATCTATATTATGATACACATTCGTATGCATGTATACATAATTCTCGAATGACAATCCCCGAATGAGACAACACGGTAGCGTTAGAAATTCCTCTGCCTCCCCCACCCATGGACCGATCCCTCCACTCTCTCTCTTCTCCTTCCTCCTGGTAGCATCTTCGTTCCATGTAACCAGCACAACACGTCTGGAGCCATATACATCGGTCTATCCTTCGTGTGTTCGTTCCTCCCTTGCTTCCGCCCCTTTCAGCTTTTACGTCTCCAACTCTCCATAAACCATTAGCATTCATCTCCACTCCTCACTTCGGTATATTGCCTTGTCCTTTCCAATCCCACGTACGTGTGGTCAGTAAAATACTCACATACAAAATATGCATTGATTCTACTATCTCTTATTCTCTCTCTCTATATATCTGTATATAGAGGTCTATATATATATATATTCTATATATATGCATGTCTATATATATAATTATTATAGGAAAATGTATACACCGTAGGTATAAAAATGTTATTATTTTTAACAATATTCAAACAATGTCAATGAAATTCATGAAATTTATAGCTAAATAGCAGGCAATGTATAAAAATTACAATTTGTACCCAGACTGTCCGCCTTCAGCTTCTACGCATGCGCGAAGTCGCTTGCACCATTATACCCAGCTAGCCTTGCATTTCATCTGGTTTACTGACGAAAAATTATTCACAGTTGCTTCTCCTAGCAATGCTATATCGTCTGTATGTTATATCGAAAGAGTATATATATATATATATCATATATATATATATACAGAGATGTTTTATATGAAAGACCTTCTACCTGAAATTCGATAATTCTCTGAATTTTACATATGATGCTCCAGTGCACAGAGCTGAAACGGTTGCACTTCTGACGAGTGAAACTCCTGACTTCATAATTCCAACACTATGACCCCCTAACAGCCCATTCTGAATCCCGTAGATTATAAAATATGGGATGCATGCAGGAAATGGTGTACAAAACAAATGTCCGTGATGTTGAAGATCTTCGTAAGCGAATCATGTAAGCTTGGAACGATCTTGACCAACGAATTATTGAGCGGAATCGCGCAAGATATGCGTAGAAGCTGAAGGCGGACAGTTTGAGTACAAATTGTAATTGCCTGCTATTTAGCTATAAATTTCTGAATTTCATTGACATTGTTTTGATATTGTTTAAAATAATAACGATTGTGTAGGGGCTTCCTTTTTTATGCCTCACGGTGTATATATGTATTTGGAGCGCCTTTGAGTAGGCCTATAGGTCATCTTAGAGGGACGCTATTTAAGTCCTCTGAATGAATGAATGTATTTATGCAGGTATGCACGTGATTATTGAAATAGCGCCTTTTGGATAGGCCTGCTTCACAAGGGTGCTACGTATACGCAGATCAAAGAGACATAGTGTGCCGGAAGAGTGGAATGCTCTGTAACAATGGTTCTCAAACTTTTCAGAGGAAGGTACCCTTACTAAGCAAAAGTCAGTCAGTCAACGGCACCTGACCTCAATTTCATTTTTTTCTTCCAATTAGTTGTTTATTTTCATGACGAGCAACGTCCCTTGTACTCAACAGCAGTGCTGCGACAATCTGCTTACGCTGCTTTAAGTTTTAAAAATAGTTACAGGCCTATGTCAATAATGATAATTAATCAGTAGTTTATTTTAACGTTTTTGACAGAAAAGCTGCACAAATATTTTTGGTTCTGCTATGTAACCGCGGCACCCCAGAACAGGTTGAGAATGGCACTCTTGGGTGCCGCGACGCCCAGGTTGCTGAGGTTGGAAAACAATGCTCTCTATGTTTTGGAATGAAATCAGTCATTGTGGCATCAGTACTGTTGGTAATCAGAGACGGGTATGTTTGCAGTTGTTTGCAGTGAAAATGTATTGCTATACAAGTTTGTTTATATATACAGGATGAGGTTTGAGGAGGAGAAGAAAGAATAGGAGGAGAAAAGGATTGCTCTGTCTCTGTATCTGTCTGTCTCTGTCTCTGTCTCTCTGTCTCTCTTTGTCTCTCTCTGTCTCTCTCTGTCTCTCTGTCTCTGTCTCTCGCTGTCTCTCCGTCTCTCGCTGTCTCTCGCTGTCTCTCTGTCTGTCTCTCTCTGTCTGTCTCTATGTCCGTCTCTGCCTCTGTCTGTCTGTCTCTGTATCTCTTTCTCTTTCTCTGTCTCTGCCTCTGTCTCTGTCTCTGTCTGTCTGTCTGTCTCGCTCTCTGTCTGTCTGTCTGTCTCGCTCTCTGTCTGTCTGTCTGTCTGTCTCTCTCCTCTCTTCCCTCTCTCTGTGTCTCTCTCTGTCTGTCTGTCTGTCTGTCTCCCCCACTCTCTCTCTCTGCCTCTCTCTCTCTTTGTCTCTCTGTGTCTCTCTGTCTCTGTCCCTCTCTCTCTCTCTGTATATATAGTGCATATAATTATATAGTTTGATATGCACGCAGTTGCATAAAAACAGTATGTTGATGCTATTCGTCGTTACCTATAAAGTCCACGGATAAGTATGTCGATAAATCCTGACTAAGCCTATGCGTTTGTGTGGGATATCTGACGTGTGAGTTTATTTTATATCCAGGCCTAATAGAGATAGGCATGCAAAACCTTATATGACTATACATTAAAGGCTAATTCGTTTATGCAGTTTGTTTTGTCGGCCGTCGCTCGTAAAAAGCAAGGCATTCAGACGGGGGTCCATGGACCCGTGTTGACCGGTTGGCTGGTTGGCTCAGAGAGAGCCGTTCGTCCGTGAGGGAAGGCATGCGTCTAATGATCCGAGCATTTAACGATTAAAGCCTTCGTCGTCGTTTATCTTCAGCTAACACAGCTGTTGGAGAAATTTCTTAGAGATCTGCACCAGTGCTGTCGTCTATCTGGCAGCCCTTCAGTGAGTCGTGTCTTGCAGGAGACGCTGCAGTGCTGCATGTAATCGACTCTCTCGATCCAGTGCATGCATCGCGGGCGGACCATCATTCCATCCGACCGAACGTATTAAGGACGAAGAAGAGGGAGAAGAACTGACGTGTACATAAATCCGTCTGCGCCTGCTAAGGATTCTCACGCGGGAAAAATCCAAGGAATGGGAGACAGCGCATGCGCAGCGCCGAAGCTCTGGCGACCTCCGGCGGCCGGGAAGGAAACGAAGGCAAATTTATGGTACAGACGACGTCTGGGATGCGAGGCTAGACGATGAGAGAGAGAGAGAGAGAGAGAGAGAGAGAGAGAGAGAGAGAGAGAGAGAGACAGAGACAGAGAGAGACAGAGAGACAGAGACAGAGACAGAGACAGAGACAGAGACAGAGACAGAGACAGAGACAGAGACAGAGACAGAGACAGAGACAGACAGACAGACAGACAGACAGACAGAGACACAGACAGACAGAGACAGAGAGAGACACAGAGAGACACAGCGAGAGAGACACAGAGACAGACAGACAGAGACAGAGACAGAGAAAGACAGACAGACAGAGACAGAGCGAGAGCGAGAGCGCGAGAGAGAAAGCGACAGAGAGAGACAGCGAGACCGAGAGAGACAGCGAGACCGAGACAGAGACAGACAGACAGACAGAGACAGACAGAGAGACAGATAGACAGAGACAGAGAGGGGGCTGGAGTAAGAGAGAATGTGGCGCTTGTATACTGTACATGGGATGTAAGTTTAATGAGTTACCCAACTCCAGGAGCTCCAGTCATCATACGTTGGCTATATGGAAAAAAGGCAATTGGAAAGAGAGTGAAGAGGCGAAATAAGGGAGTGAGGGATAAGATGAACATTCTGTGAGATTTATGGAGCAATGAAGTCGTGGGATAATAAGTCAAGACAGTTGCATGCGTCAGCGATACATGCAAATTCGACAGATACGGCGCAGACATACCAAAAATAGGTGCCCTATAACACGTCGACACACACTGAGAAATACAGAAATATGGCAATTAAGTAGAGTCAGATAGACAGACAGACAGACAATCAGACAGACAGACAGACAGAGAGAAATACAGACAGACAGACAGACAGACTGACAGACAGACAGACAGACTGACTGAAAGACAGACAGACAGACAGACTGACTGACAGACAGACTGACAGACAGACCGACAGACAGACAGACAGACAGGTACAAAGGCAGTGGAGAGTACACAGAAGGATTCAGTGACCCGGGATGTGTTTAAAAGTTGTGTGAGCCAACCTCAGCCAAGAATACAGACCTATGGTGGATAAAATTATACATTATATCTGATATCAGAGTATCACTGTATTTTATATTGTATAGGGGCTGGGGGTTCAACCCCCTAGTTCCTTCCAACCCCCTCAGCTAAGTAACTGAAAAGATGCTGGGGGGTTAGGTCTTGCCCAGCTGTTGCTATGTCATCAAGTACAAAAAAGAATATATAGCCCAATTCCTTTACTTTTAAGTAAATTTGTTACTTACTTCATGTTATGGTTTGTGACTGAGAGCGGAGAATCAGTCTACAGAATTAAGGTGAAAGCCAATTTCTGTAACACGTTTATTTCCTTTTCCTCTTATGCTATAGTTCGAGCACATGGTTGAGGCTATTTAGTGTGTGTAGAAAGACATATTGCATTGAGTAGAGTTTGGAATGAGTATAATTCTGACGCAGCTGATGTTTTGCTTGAATATTCTATGCTTAGACTTAGAGCAATGGTTTAATGCTTGGGCAGAAATTGCAGCCACTTATTACTTTGTTGGAAGCTCTACCTGTTTCATCTGCTGAGTGTGAAAGAGGATTCAGTCAGATGAACTTATGTCACACTAGTGGAAGAAACAGGCTTCTGGTGAGTTCAGTGAATGATCTGTTGATGATTGGCATCAATGGTCCACCTCTTACTGCATGGAATGTAGGAAAATATGTTATTTCTTGTCTTAAAGCTGGCATGGTGCTTTGGACAAAGCCACTGGGTTACCAAAGAAAAAAGAAATTACAAAACATAGTCCGAAATTATTTTTTTTTAAACTACCGGGTATAGTGTAAGAATCTATGCATTATGGTTTGTGTTATTGAATTACTTTCCAAAAACAGGTGTTTTGTCTATGTGATCATGCATGGGCGTTTTTAGGGGTGGTTTTATAGGTCCAACCCGAATAACAAATAAATGCACTATGTTATTAAAACTAAATATGTAGAAAAAAAATACGACCATTTCCAATAGAAAACCCCGAAAACTTAAAAGTTAAACCCCCCCTCTGATGTTTTTTTTCCTGGCTACGCCCCTATGATTATGTAATTTCTTTGTTATGTCACATAGATAAATTTAAAGAAGAAACTAGGATATCGCATGAGTCGTCAGTTGTTTCATATTAACAACATTAAAATTTAATTTAGACCTGTGATCGTGTACTTTCGAAATCAGCAAAATTTTCGACCCCCCCAGTTAGTTTTGACAACTAAAACACTGAGTACCACTGTATTATATATTTATAGTAGCTGTGCGAGCATGCTTCTGTCTAGGCGTCACAGAGCCAAAACTTGTGTGAGCCACGGTGCCTTTGGCTTCATGGTTCCCGAGTTCCTGGAAGGCTGTCGAGAGACCTTGTAGTGCAGTTGATTAATTATAGAAGCAAAAAGTGTGAGATGTTGTACTACGACGAAGTTTTTTCTAGTATGAATGCTACCAAAGACACCAAGTTATGAAGACAGTCTTACCAACTCTCTGACTATCTATCTGACTACTGACTAACTGGCTGACTAACTAATTGACTAATTTTTTGACTGACGGACCGAGTGACTGCTTGTCTGACAGACTTACTTATTTCCTGACAGACTGTCAGAAGCTTAGCCAGTCCATATTGACTGACTGACTGCTTGTCTGACTGAATGACTGGCTGCTTGCTTATCTGACTGACTGACGGACTATCAGACTTTTAAAGCTCGCCCACTAAAGCAGCCCGTGGCAATTGAGTTCATTTTTCTGAACTCTGTGACATTCCTCTTTAATACAATCAACCTAAATTCTCACTCTAGCACTGGAGCCCAGCATCTCAAAATCGCCGTTTTCTACAGACAAACCACGTTTGCGCACAATATATGGCGCACTTCATAACTAGAACTATTTCCCAATATTCATTCTTGTAATATCACGAATAACATAATAATGACTTTGCAGTAAATTAAAATCCCTGGCGCAGTCTATGTAACAATACGCGGCTTGACTCTTGCCTTTAGTTTGTTAGATTGCTTGATGTTTGAGTTTCAGTCGTTACTTTGTATGTTTGTGTGTTCTTGCATAGACACCTGACATAGCGCTTTTTAGTAGGATTACCTCACAAGACGCCTTTAAATGCCTCACATAGAGTTTCGTATTAGACGTGGACAATGGAGTATTAAGTAATTTTATAAGTAGTAAGAATACAACACAGTTAAGAAATTGCATAGAGTGCGTGTGTGAACACTGAACACCTTCCGGAGTTATCAGTCGATCGTATTTCGAACTATCGACTCGCCCGATTTGTAACGTAGCGTTTACTCGAGGTAAGAATGATGCAGTCTTTGATGTTTATTACGCGTTAAACAGTTTAATGACGACAGTATTTCCGGGTGCGATATCAACCACATTTATTACTCAAGCTGTCCAGAAATCTTTTAGCGCTTTCGCAACATTGCATTTGGGGCTACCCTTGATGAGTACTTTTCCACCAAGACTGTAGATCAGACTGGTCTAAACCGGTCCGTGACTAAAAACAACGTCAGCGCATTGTTTCCCGCGCGAGCAAAACGTAATAGATTACGCGTCATACCGCCTCCGTAGGCATTTGATGCATGTCTGCTATAGTCGCATCCAGCAAGCCGAAGCATTTAATCACTGCGTGTCAGCTAGACGCAACGAGTAACTGCTTGCTTGCGCGTGATATATCCGTGCACAAAAAATAAACAATCCGATGACTTATAATAAGTGTGACATCAATACAAATGCACAATTAAATCTTCCTGACAAATAGCGTAATAATACGTTAACAATGCAGATTATACACATTTTGGCATTGTGGCATTTATAGAGTAGGCCCTAAAGGCACTCCTCGGTTACAAGAATGCAGTTTTTACGGTATGGCACAGCAAGGCAATAGAAAGCTAAACATGTTGTAGTTGTTAGATTGATTGACTGATTGTTTGATTGA